>CAUYLG010055073.1:0-277500 GCA_963573385.1 Cacajao melanocephalus | reverse complement strand
TAAGCCAAGAAACACTAGGGATTACCAGCAGCCATAAGAAGACAAGAGACAAGGGAAGGGAAGAGTTCTCCCCTAAAGCTTTTGTAGGGGTGTGGCCCTGATGATACCGATTTCAGATTTCCAGCTTCCAGAGCTATGTGAGAAAATATTTCTAATGTTTTAAACCACCAAGTTTGTGGTAATTTATTATGGCAGCCCTGTTGAAAATAATTAGATTAAGGAAATGCAGAGTGAAATCACAATGAGGTATCTTACCTACCTATCAGAATGGCTAAAACAAAAAATAGTAACAACACCAAATGACAGTGAGGATGTGGAGAAACTGGACTGCTCATACATTGCTGGTGGAAGTGTTAAAGGGTACAGCTATTCCGGAAAATGTTTTGGCAATGTCTTTAAAAACAACTAAAATTAAACATCCAACTACCCTACCACCCAGTAATTGCACTCCTGGGCACTTATCCTAGAGGACTGAAAACTTACATTTACACAATGTATGTGAATATTTATAGCACCTTTATCCATAATAGCCAAAACCAAAAAAAAAAACAACTCAGATGTCCTTCAATAGGTGTATGGTTAAACAAACTGTGATACATTTATACCATGGACTACTACTCAGCAATCAATAGAAACTATTGATACACACAGCCACCTTGATAGATTTTAAGAGAATTACCCTGAGTGTAATTTTTAAAAATTCAAAAGGTTAAATCCTAAATAACTCCATATATATAACATTATGACAAAGTCATAGAAACGGAGAACAGAACAGTGGTTTCCACGGGTTTAAGAATGGGGAGGAAAGTGTGTGCAGCTATAAAAGAACAGCATGAGGGATCGTTGTGGAGATGGAAATGATCTGTATTTTGACTGTATGAATGTCAATATCCTAGCTTTGTGATAGTGTACTACAGTTTTATAAGATAGTACTATTGGGGGAAACTGGGTAAAGGGCACATGGGCTCTGTTTTTATTATTTCTTACAATATCATATGCATCTACTATTCCTTCAAAGCAGAAGTTTAATTAAAAAATGTAAGAGGTGTGCCTTGTGCCATTGAGTAAGATGTTAATATGGACAAAGGACATTACTTGCTTGTAAGGAACAGTTTGCCACTGAAAGCTACCATTCATTATTAACAATTACGTATTTGGTCCCACCTGCATCATAAGTGAGCTCCTTGAAGGTCTGGCGCATGTATTATTTATCCATAAATCCCCCCCATCGTGCCTAGCAAGCACCCTGCTATGTAATAAGTGCTCAATAAATGTTTGTTGACTTAATGTTTTTATCAGCAATGCATTGAGTGTGTGTATTGTGCAGTTAATACATGGCTTGCTGCAAATTAGAGAAATATTAAAGAAATGTGTCATCAAGTAAATTAATGCCATCATTAAAAAAGCAATTAGATCTCTTTGTTTTGTTTTATTTTTAACTAGTGTTCTGTTTATTATTTTCTTTTTTTCTTTCTTTCTTTGTGTCTGATTACAAAAATAATAGATATTCATTGTAGAAAAGTTTTAAAGACTAGAATGGCATAAAAGACTTTTATTTACCTATTTTAATGACCAGACAAGTCACTTCTACTCTGACATGGTATGCTTCCAAGTGCTTGACCTCAGTTTTCTTGCTCATTGGGTCATTTGTTCATCAGATGCATGTCAAGAATCTGCTAAAGGCAGTCATACAGACCCAGAGGTAGATGTCGTTTCCCACATTCTCCTACAAATGAAACAGACTCCTTTGTTTGAAGGGTCCAGCTAGAGGAAGCTTGTTTTTTGTTTTGTTTTGTCTGGTAGCTAGCAGCAGAATAGTTTCAGCTTTCTATGCTCTGACATTTTAAAAAGACACTTACTCCTTGGTCAATGACAAACACAGATGAGTATTTCTCTGAGCAGTAAAGGTTTCTAGAGGACATCTTCAGGGAACATCTCCTGGTCCGATACCACAACCAACAGAGAAGGCAAGAGGCAGCCAAAGGGTACTGACTGACCTTTATGTAAGAATTTGAGAATTCAGAAGCTATCAGCTTGGGCAAGGCATTTGAACATATTCAAATACATTCTAAAACAGAACAAAGCAAAAGACAACATAGGACAAGACTCTAAGGTCCAAAAGTACCTTTATTTATTTATATCAGATCTGTGTAAGTGTTACTCAAAAATTTTAAAAAAAGGATAATGCCTCCAAAGAGGCAAAATGTTGCTTTATCAACAAACACACATTATTTTAATTCCCGGGTACTTGTTGCTAGTGTAAATTTTATCCACCACCCTGAACAGAATTAAGCAAAGCTTTCGGGATTTTTGCCAGGCAGGCACAAAAATATCTGTGCTGTTTTTTGTTCCACATTTTGGAAAAGAAGTAAAAGAACTCAGAGAGCATGTTTCTGTTTGCTTATTGCTGCTGTTGGTAATAATGGGGAACCAAAGATTCTAGATTTTTACCAAAATGCCAAGTGAGATTCCACATGCAACACATTTTTCAGTTCATTTTCTGAAAATATTCCTTTGCTATGGAAATGGCTATGCAACTTAACCACATAAAACACATTCTTCATAGGTGAGGGCCCTCTTATTGGACTCACTGTATCTCCTTGCCTTTCATATATAAAAACCTTTATTAGAAGCAGTCCTGCCAGGTATGGACAAAGCTTTAAGAGTAAAGTTTACTTTCATCATCACTTAATATTAGTGGCTAGTGATTCTAAATACATCTGTTTGTTATGGTTTGAAGTAGATTTCCATGTTTCAATCCAGGAAATACTGATTCCACATTTACTCCATAACTGCCACAAATGCCCCGACCTTCATTTATACAAATGCTTTGGATTTCCCCAAAAGCATAGTAGATTCTTTTGAGTTACGTAATTGGTTAAAATGTTCCTTTTTAAAAAAGGAACACACCTTTAAAAATTACTTTGACAAAAGGCAACGGTAAAAAGCGATTCAGGATGAACATGGAGTGGGGGAAGGTTATCTATTGATAAGCACAACTTACAAAGGAATACAAGGAAGCAAAGCTGCCCATCCACAGGCACAGCCAACAGCTGCCCACACGTAGTGCCAAGCACAGAAGGCACTTCCGACCAAAAATGCCCCTAAGTGCCTTTGCAGTCCTTCCAGTCCCAGAATCCCCCCAGTCTTCGTGGACCTGGGAGTTACATGACTGGATTCATTACCATCCACTAACCCTAGAGCTCTGAGAGATAGGGACAGGGGACGGGTGAGTTTTAAGGGAAAACACACTAAATCCGGCAAGGGACATCAACGTTGTGGTTGGGCAGAAGAGAGAAGACCCAGTCAGCTGGAAGAATTAAATCAAGCGTTCTCAGTCACTCTCCATCTGTCCCTGCCAAACTGACTTCGTGGGGTCTTCACCATCAGACCTCCCAACCAGGTCTACCTGTACGCTAGTGGTCAGCCCGTCCCTGCTGCTCTGCTGAAGCTGCCCTGCAAGGCTGCTACTGGGTTCAGCCTGGCAAATACACCTTTCCCTCAGATGCCACCTTCTCTGATCTCTCTGTCATTGGATCCCATCGCCTGCCCCTCTTGTCCTTCCACTTCAGTGACACTAGTTCTCTCGCTTTTTCCTCTTTTATCTTGTCTTCTTGCTGCTCCTGAATTCTAGGCATGCCCAAGCCTAGAATTCTAGAAATGGTGTTTTCTCTTTTTTTCTCTCTCTCTTTACACATTCCCTCACACTACAACTATGCATTTTCTCAAGGGCCAAATCTCCCTTCCGTAAGGATCTCTCTCAATCCACAGCTCCAGCCCCGCAGCTCTCCTGAGCTCAGTTCCTGTTTCCAGCTTCCTTCAGGATGTCTCTTCTGTTTTGTGCCTGCAAAGCATTGGAAATCTAACTCATCTTTCGCTGCCCCAAGCCTGAGCCTCCACTTGTGTTCTTCACACCTCTTCTCTCACTGTTCACTCATGGACCCAGATTAAAACAAAAACAATTTGTATTTCTCCTTTGTCCTAATATTACACATTCAATCAGTGGCCAAATGCTATTGATTCCACATTTATCATTACCCCTGTGTCTGTCTTCATTCATTCCAGTCACTGCCATCACACTGACAAGACCCTTCCTCCTTTCGAATCTATATTAAGTCTCCGTATAGAATCTACCTACCTGACACTCCCAGATTAATTATGCCCAAGTACCACACACAGCAATGTCATTCCCTGATTTTAATTGTAATCCAAATTAAGAAGTACTTTTACATAGCAATCTAATATGCATTAGCCAGTATACACCTAAAATTTCGTGTTTTCTCTCCAGGGGGTAACATACTTTTAAAATTCAATTTCATTTGATTTTGATTTCTCAAAAAAGATTGGCTGCTTATGACCCACAGATGCACCTAAAAAGCACTGGTTTGTAAGACAGTTTGGAAGAGACTTGTTTTACCCTCTCTCATCTCCTGGGAGTGTCCTTTACTCTATCCTCCAGGTGAAGCAGAAAATGTCAGCCTTCTTTAATTATGTCTAGTGCTTTAAAAAGCCTGCTTCTGTGTCCATATCATTTCCTTGCACATCGCTGATTTCTATCAGTCACACACACACACACACACACACCCACTAAAACCCCACCATGGGAGTAGGTTTGGGGTAACAGCATCACCTTGAAGGCTCTTTGCTCTGCTCAACATGTCTACCACCTTCTTTCTTCCCCTTCAAAGGGACCCTTTGTCCCCATATCCTTCTCCATTTGCCACCCGTTTTTCACCTTCCAGAATAAAGATAACTCCACCTGGCAAATTCTCTCTCATGAAGGTGGACACACCACAGGCCACGTGTGCCTTCTTCTCTCATGATGCTTACACGGTCCTATCAGCCCCACTTCACTATTCATTTTTCTTTTCTCCTTTTGTTAAAGGCAAAAAAATCTTTAATTATCTTCAAGAGTTGACAAACACACGTTAAGGCAAGAAAAATATTAGTATAAAGGAGAAGAAAAGCTGGAGGTTTAAAAACTAAAATGGAGATGTTTTCTGTTCTATTTACATAGTTGGATTATAACAGCACTGCTTCCCTGTATTTTTCATTTCAAAGCCAGAGATTGGACTTTGAATAAAACAGACTTCTGTGAGTTATCTCCATACCCAAACCACCATTGATAAGATTGTTATTATAGGGGCAATGAGAGTTTCAAAAAACCGACTTTACAGTCAACAAGCATATGTAATATGACTGAAATACCTCCTGTACACCTTCACAGCATATTCTGTTGTTTGAAGTGATATCACTAAATTTTTACATTCTACATCAGAGGAAAAACAGAGCTTGAATAAAAACACTCACAGAAATTTGAGATTCCCTTTTTAGCAATTAGCTTTCATTTTCTCAACTACATTTTTAAAAACATAGTTGTTATAAGAATACAAAATATTATGTTGGTGGATGATGGTAGAGAAATCCATCCAAAGGAGAAATAGGAAAGAAGATAAAGCAAGGAATGGGAAGAAACCATAAATTAAAAGCCATGCTTGAAGGATAAATGGTTGCCTTGCTGTGAACTTGCCTTATTAAAATTCAAAGGTATTTATAAAGATTAAAAATTAAGGTTGGCTGGAGTTATACAGCTAGGCAAGTTCTCTGCAAATTCCATTAATAATTAAACCGTTTACAGCATTGTATGTGATTCCTAGAGGAATGCATTAAAGACATGGTGTGTCCTCTGCCCAAGGTTAGGCAAGAAGCCAATTTACTAATGAGAATTAAAATTCATGAAGTCTTAGTTCAGAACACCATGTGCCTAGTATACAGGGTAGGAAAAAATAATCTATAACAACTTCGGATTTAAAAGGAGAGGCCAAAGAAGGTGTTCAGAAGCAGGGACATTTCCCTATTGAAGCTGTGTTGTAGCATCCATGAGCTTTTTTTCTCACTTCTTTTCTTTGGCATTGTAGGTACTGTCCATTTAGTTTCACTAGTTTTGAACAGCCTAAAACAGGCAATCAGTAATGATGCATCTGCTTAGTAAAATACTCAAGGCAGGGATTTTTAATGCTTCACTGATGAAGCATTTCCCTGTTCCAGTAAGAGTTTCCCAAGCTAGTGAATGTCTTTTCCATAATCGAGAGAGAGAGAGAGAGAGAGAGAGAGCAAGTGATTGTCTCTTCCTTAATCTGAGAGAGAGAGAGAGATTGACAGAGAGAGAGAGAGACAGAGAGAGAAAGAAAGAAAAAACAAAGAGAGAGAGAGGAATGGAGGGAGAGAGGGAGGAAGGGAGGGAGGAGGGAGGGAGGAAGGAAGGAAGGAAGGAAGGAAGGAAGGAAAAAGAAAAGAAGGAAGAAAGGAGAATAGAAAAGAGAAAAGAAAGAACAAATGGGCATCAGAAGAAAGAAGGAAAGATTTTCCTGCCTTCTAAGAACACACTACCTCTCTTATCTGGTCTCTTTTCCTATCAAATGATGCATTGAGATTAAGACTTTGTCCAATTTAAGAAAGAGCTAATAAGTATTTTAGTTCTGAGATGACCATAACATGGCAGTTGGGAGAGATGGAACATAATGAGACTGTGAGAAATGGTTAGCCATAGAGCATCTCCAAATGATCAGCTCTAAACTAATTCTCTACTCCTTTCCTATGGCTTCCATCCTCAGGATCACCTCACAGTCATAACATCAACCCCGCAGCAAAAGTTGCCTTCCAGAAAAGCTTTACCCAGAGACTTTTGTTGACATTTCCTTGACCACAGCTGTATCACACCTATAGCTGCAAGAGAGCTAGCAGTACCATCCAGCACAACAGATCTTTCTGTGGTGATGGAAATGTCCCACCTGCACTGTATTATTTCATAGCCACTTGAAACAAGAAAATAAAATGTTAACTTTATTGAATTTTAAATAATTTAAGTTAAAATAGCTACATGCACAGATTTTCAGGTGGGCAGTATAGTAAAATGAAAAACTCCCTTTATCTTCAAGTTACATGGTAACTGTGATGAGGCAGGCTGGGGTGGACAAAGGAATGAACAATCATTGAGATAATTTGTTTGTAAGCATGTGAAAGTGTGTGAATGACTTGACAATTATTGTTGCATGTAGACCTCATGGAAGCTACAGCAGGCTTTACTGTGCCCATTTTACAGATGAAATAACTAAGGCTCAGTTTGAATAACTGGGCTAAAATCATGGAGTTCAGAGGAGCAGAAATGAGTTTTGAACCAGGCTTCTCTGCCTGCAGAGCCCAAGTTGTCTCTGCTATCACAGAGAAAGCCTCAGAGACATTAAGAAGGAAGAACCAGGCTTCCTACACAAGACTTCCAAAGACTAAGGGGAGAGAGTTAGCTGGAGTGACTTATCATCCCTCTTTGTAGTACTAGTCCTGTGGACTTGTTTGCCTGTTCCCCTTTCCTTCATGGTAACTTGAAGATTTATTTACATGTTTATGTATGTATTTATTTATTTATTTGCAAAACCAATGTATACTCATAATTTACAAAAACTACGATTTCTCCCAAAAGTACCAAAAGCAGAAAAGAAAAAAGCATCCCAAATCCTGCTCCTGATTCTGAAGCTTTTCGCCTCCCCACTCCTTCTCCTGAGTGTTGTGAAACAAATACAGATGCACACTCACTCACCCTAATTCTCACATTTCTGCAGTACGCACGGGACCCTTGGAGGCTTTCAAAGAAGGACACACAAGAATCTTTTGAAGTTTCCCGCCTTCTCATTGTAGGAAAAAGACAAAGATACTTAAAGTGAAAAACATCAATAGTATTGATGGCAGCTTTTAAAAAAATATTAAAAGCAATTTTTTAAGACAAAATCTCAGGCTGGAATGTGGTGGCATGATCTCAGGTCGCTGCAGCCTCTAACTCCTAGGTCCAAACCATTCTCCTGACTCAGTCTCCCAAGTAGCTGGAATTACAGGTTCACACCACCATGCCTGGCTAATTTTTTTGTATTTTTAGTAGAGACAGGGTTTCACCATCTTGGCCAGGCTGGTTTTGAACTGGCCTCAAGTGATCCTCCCATCTCAGCCTCCCAAAGTGGTGGGATTACAGGTATCAGCCACCATGTACAGCTTGACGGCAGTCTTTAGATTCAACTACTACTGAAGCAATACTACTAAAATAACATGCATCTACACTTTAAAGTCAGGTGGCTCTAGCGAGTTTGGGGGCATTCTATGTAGCAGGAATTTTGTCTAGACATACATGGAGAAATCAGGGGAGGGAAGGGGGAATATAGCCTGGATTGGACTGGGGTTAGCCCATTCCCAGCACCACCATCGTTATTGCATTCTAGGAAGTGCAGTATTTTGGGAGAGGAGGGTTATCAGGAGACAGATGAAAATCAATATGCTCGTCACAATAACATGAAGTTTCTTGTATACTTATGATACATAATGCATTTGCTCTTATTTTATTGGACTTAAAGCACTGTTTACGTTTTTAAAATTGTAACAGAGCTGGAGTAATCTATATTTATCTCCTCATTTTGGGGGTTCTATCTGTGAGTTATCTGCTGGGGTAAAAACATTAATTGAATATGTAACCTGTAATTAGCCATTTTCTCTTAGAAAATGCCATTCTATTTACAGTGTGCTACTTTGTAGTTTTATTTCTAGGTCGAGGTGGGAGCTGACTGTATGCCGTTTATTAGCACAATCGGCTCTTTACCTCCTGCCACTCACTTGTCTTTTGATCAATATGTGGCTTCCTGATGCTTGCAAAGAAAAAAAAGTTTCTGTACTCAAATTGATAGATGTTTTTAGCTGTTAAAAACTTTTTAATTTGAAGACTTGGGGGAGAGGAATTTTAAACGAATCAATAAAATGAGGCCTTTGTGTTTCAATCTTATCCTCTGTCCCTGTTTTCTGGGAAGAGCTGAGAAGGCTTCCTTTCCAACTCAGCCACTGGAGAAGGTGGTATTCAGGATCCAATCACTGAAAAAAGTGAGCAATTGACCATTAGACTCATATGTGCAAATATTTTTACAAGGCATGCCTCTGAAATGCAGCCTGCTTTTGTCCCTTTAGAATTGTTGCAGCTGTCATGACCTCTGAGAGATATGGATGCTGTACCAAGAATAGGGAACCACAGAGGTCAGCCTTTCAGTGTGCCCACAGTATTCTCAGGACTTTTCATGGGGTTCCTGGACTTAAGGATGAAAACTAGAAGAATATCCTTTCCTCACTAGCCTCAATCCCATGAATGCACACCCTGAACCTCAGGAAGATTAGGAGCTAGGCTAAGGATAGAAACGGAGTCAGTGAGCAGAAGCAAGCAGCCTGGTGTCTGGTCCCACCTCTGCTCTTTATTACCTGTGAGACCTTGGACAAGTCACTCTATGAATAGTTACCTTTTAAGTGAAGAGACAGAATTACAGGACCGCTAACATCCAAACCAGCACTAACTTCCTGAATGTGATCATGGCTATAGGGAAGGGCACGCTTTCTTTCCTGACACTAATGAAAGCGTCTGATTTCCAGCAAGAGAACCCATGCATTTGGTGTCATGTCTCATAGGAAGGGTAGACCTATCACATGTTCCTTTTACTTGAAATGCCAAAACGCAAGTTGTTCCGGTAATATGGCCTGCTTCCTTTACACCACCCTGACAGATACCGTTCAGTTGCATCTCTTTGGATTTTCTAAATGACCCTAAGATTTAGGTAGGGCAGGAATTTTCTTTCCACAAACCAAGGGACAAAGAATTTGAGAAGCTGAGTGTCCACCCCATGGAGAACTAATTTCCCAGTCTTTGGGTTCCGTGAGGAGTCCGCTCTGCTCCACCACTCTAATCCCATCCAGACATGTTTTCATTCTTCATTCTTGTCTCTGTCTTGACTCTAACTCCCTTTTTCCTTTCTCTTCCTGTCTCTCTTCTTCCCTCTGTCACCCCAATATGAACAGCAGGAACAGGAAATACAATTCTCACATAAAAGATACAGAGTCATTTGACGTGCTATTTTCTAAGCTCAGATGGTTCAAATTCCTGACCTATATTTAAATATGTTACTCAAACTGTGAGTTTTGGCCTTCACTGATAGAGTTGCAGAGGAATAGAAACGCCAGACCTGGAAGTAGGTCATGGCTGGTGGGAGGGCAGGTGCCCTCCTGACTTTCCAGAGAGAGAGAGAGAGAAAAAGTAAAGGATAAGGATTAGTAATGTAACAGAACTGTTAAAAATGCTATTGAGATTGGAGGTACAAATTTAAAACCCATCGCTACCATGCCTGGGGTCCTCTGGGCATCCTTTTCAGATGTTTTAAACACACTCTCTCTCTGTTTTGTCCTGAAATACACATTCAGCTTTTGATGGGGTGTTGTTTTTGAATTAGATTAGATAATTTTGTTTTCAGTTTCAAAGTCATTCAAATTTTCTGAAGCAAATTAATACTCCTGTTTGTAAATAAACACATATTTCATGTTTCCCAATATGGCTAAGGAAACATTCATGCTGACATCCTTCTAAAAGGAGCTGTATGTTATGTTGGAGAATTATCAACCCCCTCAGATCCCATGTTTCAGTGCTCAAATCACTCAGGGAAAAGCACATTTGTGTTATACTAGACTTTGTTGTCACAGAAGACAAGTGACTTGGTAAAGCAAGCCTTTGCTCAGAAATAAACTGAAAACGCCTATAATCCCGGCACTTTGGGAGGCTGAGGCAGGAGAATCACTTGAGCCTGGGAGGCGGAGGTTGCAGTGAGCCAAGATTGCACCATTGCACTCCAACCTGGGCAATAGAGCAAGACTCTGTCTCAGAAAAAAAAAAAAGAGAAATAAATAAACTGAAAATACTAGATAACCCTCTTTCTTCAACCATGCTTAAGCCACTGTGTAATTCTTCAAGTCTGAGTACATACATAGGAAGAACAAGGTCTGCTTGTTTAAACAGGGAGATCGACTTCACCTAAGTGCATCGTAGCCAGCCACGGACAGATAGGATCTCACAGCATCACCTGGAAAACCACTAATAGCTAGTAAACTGGAGTTGACTTCTGAAAAAGTGATGGCACCACGGAAGGATGGTCCTGACAGAGAAACAGAGATGTCTACAAGCCCAGAAGTCAGACGTTGCCAGGCTCCTCCTGTGTGGTTATAATGAATCTCATCAGCTACAATCATTTCCCAAAAAGACAGAGGTGAATCTGTCTTATAAAGATGATTTTCAAAGCCAACTACAGATATTATAGAAAATCAAAAACAGTGGCAGATAAGACCTTTCATCTTTTTCTTATCCCATGGGCTTTTCTGCCTCCTGATTTCCTTGCACATCAAGGGGGCTCTGTGCAAATCAGTGGGTCTGGCCCTCTGCCCACCCTGGGCTAAGCCGTGGTTGCCATGGCTACAAAGACAAGAATGACCCTTGGTTTTATAGAGCCCTGGGTCCCTCGCTCACAGGCCTTTTCAGGTGGCATTTCTTTCATCTTCTTCAGAACCCCATGTGGCAGGAGCAAGAAGGAGTTCACCACTGCTCCGGCCAAAGAGGGTAACAAGGGACATGCACACAACCGAGCAGAGCAGCCCTGAAGAAGGGGTTTGTGAGGACATGGAGAAAGGGCTTGCTTCCACACTCTGCACTTCTGGGTCTTAAGGCACTGACCACACCTGGCTCAGGCATCATTCTCAGCCTCATGCTATTTTTGTTCAGAGACAGAACATGAGGTGCCAGCACTCAAGGTAATCCTATGCTACAACAGGCAGGGACCATGATGACTGCTGAAATAGGCCCCGGAGCAGGGGTCTGAATCACGGCATAAAAATGTCACGGCAACAGTGCAGAGGAGACCCCTGGGAGAAGTAGGGCATGCTGATTAAGAACAGGGCCTCAGAAGGGGCCTCCTGAGGTCCAGCTTAGCTCTTCCATTTGCCACCTGTGTAGCCACGAGGAGCCACAACATTCCCCTGGCTTTGGATGCTTCATATGTGGAATGGTGTATTGACAGGAATAAGACGAACATCTCTCTCTTAGAGTGTGGCTCTGATTCTAGGAGAGGTCAGACAAACAATTCTAGGAAGGGAAGGTGGTCTACCTCCCCAAATTATGCCTAGTCCTCCTGCTCTTAACTCTCAGCTACTGCCACGGGCTTCCCAGGGCCACCTGTACTCTTCACTGGCCCGTTTACTCTTATTCATCCTAGACTTCATCTTCATCCTCATCATTCCTCTTATCAGGAGCCACTCCAAAGGAGAGGCTGAAGAACAAGCATGTTATAGAGATGTCCTGACAGGGCTTTAAAATATCTCACTGTTAAAGTTTAATCTCTCCTAAAGCATATGGTAGGAGGTCATTTATGTATAAGTACAGTCATAAGTCATAGGGGAAAAAAAGCATTTTGTTAAAATTTTGATTTATTTTTAAAAAGCAGGCCCTTCCAATGCACTTACACTCTGCCAGTTCCATTTCAGAGGTGTCTAAAGTAGTGAGATAGCCCAGAATCCTTCAGGACACTAAATCACTTCAGAGGCACACCACTGAGGACTAACATGAAATTACTTCTTTCCTTCCAATCTACGGGTTTCACAAGTGATTAGAACTGGGTTACAGCCTTAGGGAGAAAAAAATGTGCTTCCAATTTTCCTCTCTGTATGTGCCAGCCATCTCCATGCTCCTGAGACCCACCTCTGTGCTGGGCACTGTTTTAGGCATCAAGGATACAGCCGTGGGCAAAGAAGACCAATGTCTCTATCCTCATGGAGCTTCCATTCTTGCACAGTGCCTGGCATACAAGGCGTATGCTACAAATCACTGCTCAATAAATGTACACACGCTGGTTCACCGTAATGATAAAATCATCGTATTATATTTAGAGTAGCCACATAATTTCTTCGAAATGTGAGCCATGTGCATTAACCAAAGTTGCCTTGTTCTGAAAAACAAACACGCTGAGGTTCATTTCCCAGAGAACTCATCTGAACAGAACAACAAAAATGTATGAGAGAGAGGGTGGGAGAGAAGAGAGGGTGAGAGGCTCACTCAAAAGTGGGGTGGCCAAAGATCCCAGAAATATGTTATTTGTTTATAAACTAACATAGGCTTCTGCAAGTGAACAACATGGATGAATGCCCCATCGCACTCTTTAAACATTTCATCAAATGAGTTAAAAGATCTTGGAGCACTATTTATTTGCTCTGCGTTGGTAGGTAATAATTCCCCAAACTCCCTCCACCCAGTAAGCAAGCCCCTTCTACTACAAACTTCCACTGCAGAAGTGAGGTGAGAAAGGGGAGGAAATCCTGCCAAGGCAAGCCTCACAGCTTTGCACCTGCTCTCTCCTCTCAACACTCTATCGATTTGCTCACACTCCCCAAAGAGCTGAGACATTTTATAATCATGGCCATAATTGAATGCCATCAGGGGTTCAAGAGGACTTCCCTCTTTAACATTGAAAAAGATAATAAGCACCAGTTTAAAAGCCGTAAAACCTTTACCAAGAAGCCAATGGAGCCCCACAGCCAGGCTCTGCCTTTCTGACCTCCTTTCTTAATTGTGGTTATGGGTGCCTGGCCACGGGCTCCAGAGAAATGTGGGGAGAATTCCCCATTTCTCCTCTAGGATTTGATTATGGCTGCCAGGACAAGGAGAAGAGAAGAGATGTTTAGAGAGAATCATTTTAGGGAAAAGCAGTTTACAAAGACTTTTATGAAAGACTGCTGCTGTGAATCAAGTAATGGATCAAAACTGCCAGGGACTTCTAAACCTACTGATTTCTAAAAACACCTCCAAGTAGCATCTCCAGATTCAGAGAAAGTCGAAATCTCTGAACCCAAATAATTGCTTAAAAGTTAGGGCTGAAAAGTTGCAAAGTATGTCTTTACTTTAAGAGATAATTTTTAAAAGACACTTTAAAAAGAGTATGAGATCCACCTGCCTCGTGCTTTTGTTTCTCTTCCTGTCAATATCCTGTGGTCTCCCCACCCTTCACTTCCTTCTCTTTGTCCTGAATATAAGTTGTATAGGTTATTGTCTCAGATTGCCCTATTATCTAAGGGTTATATTTTTCCCCATGATTGCTTAGATAAGCTTGAATCATAAACCTGTATGTTTTCTTGTGATTTTCTTCCAGCTGAGCCACTGGCATCTGTCTTATCTTTTCTGATGCCTGTCCAATTTTCCCCTACCTATTAAGCTTTGTCTGTAGCTAATTAGAGGAAAAGGCTTATGAATTGTGTCCCTGGTCTTGTATGGTGTTTTGAAGTCGTCATATACAATATTAGAGATGATTGATAGTTATCTGTTGTTTAGAGATACATACGGCAATTTATTAATTTGATGTCTGTCATCACTCAGATTTATTTGTAAGTTAGTCTTCACAGTAAGATTTTTGTAAGTAAATGATTGCTTGGATAATAATTTTACATGACTACAATATTTCCAGGCTGCAAAACTCAAAGAAACCTCTTACTCTTGGCCAACCTTGAGCAGCATGAAGTTTAGATAGAATATTTAAGCAGAGGTTAGGGGGTAAGGTGGGGGAATCTTCCTGTTATTTGCTGAGTAGAATCTGATGGGTCCATGCCACACAATGCGACAAAACAAAAAGCGGGGAATGACTGAATTGCAAGAAGTCAAAACAATTGCTCAACTTTGCCTTAGCTCAGCAGCCAATGTCCCAGTAATGTACAAAGTTAAATAAAATAATCTGTTGGTGGAGGTAAGTGTGATTGCTGCTACTCTGTTTATACAAACTGTGTCCCGTTAAATTACAGATGTGAGATGCGAAAGAGAACCAGCTCACGGTTGGAATACATTCAAGATTATGGAGCTGCAGCTTCTTAATGGGGGTCTGCAGTGAGGACTATTCAATCCTCTGCCCAACACCCAATACCGCTGAGTGTGCGGTCTCACCGGTGTATGCAATTGCTAGGCACCTGTTAGACTTTCCATTCAGCCGAATAGCACTGAGAGGCCCAGACCTGGGAACATACTCAGTGCACAGTCCGGCCCTCCGGATTGAACAGTGTGATGATATCTCCCTGCAACACTCGATTTGACGGGCTTGTGGGGCCCATTCCGCCTATGTTGCCCTCTTTTTGTTCCTGAATGTTCTGTTTCTATATTGGAAAGTAGGATGACCTGTTTCTTTTTGTCAAAAGAACTCTGTAGGTTTGGAAAAGCTTCTAAAAGATAACTTCAGCTCCACAGGTGGCTTCTTTTACTACACTGAAGGCAGAATGAGCTGTGTCTGCCTGGTTGACCAAGAATCTTTATCCCCAGCGATACACACCATTCTCCCCTCTGGGTCACATTGCATGCTTTGAAGCAAACTATTTCCTCCTTTGTCTCATGGAACAATCAGAGTAAAATCAATGATACAGAGTCCGATTCACAGACACAAAGGCAGACCTAATAAACACACAGCGTCTGGGGTTTGTGGGTGTCTACATGGGTGTGCTGGCTCTTCCTGTCTCTGTCACGCGCTGTCCCACGCATCTACATCTACACTGTCAATGAGAAGCTGCTGCAGGCTTTTGGGGACACTGAAATAAGAGCATGGGGTCAAGTGCTCCAAAAGTGCTGGGCAGCCAGAGCTGACTCCTGGAACAACTCTTGCTCCTGCGAGGCAAGGAGAGGAGCAGAGGGTCTCGGGTTATCTGCCTCTGGATCCAACACAAAGAAGTGCACGTACATGATTTCAGATTTTTAAAATGTATTAAAGAAGCCCAGTTCTCACACAGAGTATACATTGGGTGATACCATTTATTTGAAGGTCTAGAACAGGCAAAATGAATCTATGGTTTAAAAAAGTCAGAACAGTGATCGCCTCTGGTGGAGGGTGGGTGGAGGAAATTGACTGGAAAGACATAGGAGAGACCTTTGTGGGGTAACAGTAATGTTCTGGATCTTGATAGGGGTTAGGGTTACACCGGAACATGTATTCACCAAGCTCATGGAATAGTACATTTAAGGCTAGTGTATTTCATTGCCTGCAACTTTTATCTCCAGAGACAGAGAGAAGGAAAGAAGGAAAAAAGGAAGGGAGGGAGGAAGGAAGGAAAGAAAGAAAAAGAAAAGAAGAAAGGACAGTAATTTTTTTTTTTTTGAGATGGGGTTTTGCTCTTGTTGCCCAGCCTAGAATGCAGTGGCACAATCTCTGCTCACTGCAACCACTGCCTCATGGGTTCAAGCGATTCTCCTGCCTCAGCCTCCTGAGTAGCTGGGATTACAGGCACCCACCACAACACCCGGCTAATTTTTGTATTTTTAATAGAGACGGGGTTTCTCTATGTTGGCCAGGCTTGTCTCAAACTCCTGACCTTAGGTGATCCACCTGCCTCGGCCTCCCAAAGTACTGGGATTACAGGTGTGATCCACCACGCCCAGCCTAGGACAGTAAACATTGAACTGCAGTTTGTACTTGAAGTGTCCTATTGTCTTCAGCTTATTCTGAAATGCTTCTAGAAATGGATGGACTGGTGCACTGACAGGGAAGTCTTAATTGTGGAATCCAGACGAGTAGACGGGTGCCCACTGAACAATTCTTTTAACTCTTCCTTATGTTTGAAACTTTTTGTTAATAAAAAGGGAGATTGGGAAGAAAAAATCTAATTCTACTCTTTAGAAGTCAGGTTTCAGAGTTGGCAGTGTTAGTTTTGAGGGTCTGCCACATGGAATCTCTCACACAGAAGGTTTAAGATGTGAGAGACAGAGCTAAGGCAAGCAGAGAAGTGCCCACTTTCTGTACTTGGCCTATGTGGATCCTACTGCTTGAGACCTCTCCTCTCTCTCTTTCTCTGGGGCCTATAGGACTGTAATACACAATCCTGTGCAGCAGCAGAGCTCAGATAACTTAAGCAAGAAAAATGTCCTTTGGATCATTTGCAGACTTTGGCCTGAAACAAGGGCAGATACATTTAGATATATGATTTGTTTTCCGGCTGCTGTGCTATTTCAAAGTATCCTTGTTACTGATTGTAGTGAAAAACTCCCCTACCTTCAGGGAAATAAATCAGACTGGGTTACTAAAACCATACCCTACAGCTTTCCTAGCCTATATCCATCTTGCTATCACACCGGCCTAAGTTCACCTCTTTAAAAAAAAAGTTTTAGCTTGACACTGCTGGTAAAGATTTTATTAAGCAGAATATATTAGCTGAGCCAAGCAAATTAAGTTACATCCCTGGACATCTTAATAACACAGGGTCTTTCCCATACTTCTGTAGGTTCTAATTTATAACTCAATTCTATGGGTAAAGGATGAAAACGTAGACATGAACAGCAATAAAAATCACTTGTATTTAGCTTTGGGATTCAGTCAAACATGCACACTAAGTGAGATTAATACATGGACTAATCATCTGTATTCTACTCTCGTCCCAGATCTGCCCTACTGGGACTGAAGACCTAACCTTTCAGCTGAGAAAAGAAGGAAATCCCAGCACTCACTTCCCAAGTGGCATGTCTACAGTAGTGTGCCAAGGTAAGCAAAACCATGGAATGCAGATTGCCACAGCTTCAAGAGCTCGTTTTACTTGACTATTTGGGAGAATATATTTTTATAACACATATAACAGATGTATTCTGAAATAGTGTGCAGAATTCCCATGTTGTAGTGAACTATGGCTTTGATGGCCTCCAGTCCACCATGTCTCCCTGTTTTCATGCTCTTGTATAATCTCTTCATTGAATCTAGGCTGTTTTAACCAAAATAATGCAGGGAAGGTGAGACAGAGCTCATTCTAGAACCTAAGCCTTCAGAAGGTCTGGCAGCTTTCAGTGTTGCACTTTTTTTAAAGAGAAAGCTTGACCATCTTGAGACCTCCATGACGTGAAGAAGCACAAGCATCCATGTGAAATGGGGCCCTTGGCTGACAATTCCAGCCGAATTCCCATCCAGCAATCACCAACTACTGGCCATAGGCAAGAGACCATGCTGGAGTCTCCTATCAAACTGACACCATACAACGAAGTAAACAGCCAGGTCGACACAGGGAACTATGGGAAAAAGTAAATTGTTCTTATTTTAAGCCACTAATTGTGGGGTGGTTTGTCACACAGAATTAGATCGCCAAAGCACATGTTTAAAATAAAATCTGAGATTTCAAAGATATATTACAATCGAAGAAAGCACCTTAGAGTTATACTCTCAGACTTCCGTCTGCCAGTCAGAACTTCAGTGAAGATGATTGAGAAGCATTTCCTTATAATATAATTCACGAGAAGACAATCTCCCAGATTCAAGTGTATTTCTTTGTTGTTATATGATTGAGGTGAGCGGTGTGTCCTAAGTCTTTTCTATTACCAGAGATAAGCGTTTTTTAATCATGGCATTCATCCCAAGGTAACTGCCAGTGGGATCCTTTGAAGATATTATGGAAGTAGGAAGATGGAAATTTCATTTATTTCTTACCATCTCCTCTAGATCCCTTCATTACCTTTCCTTCAAATTACTACTTCTGTAACTAGGAGATTTTATTCAAATGGTCAGCTGTAACTTATCCTAGAGGATGAGAAAAGATCAAGAAAGTCCGATCTACATTTTCCCTGTCTGGGACAAGTGACCTAAAGCTAAGACTAAGAAATTGATCCTTACCCCAGCAGTTCATCAAATGGCCCCTTCATAACAAGATTCTGAGTACCCCCTGCAGGTTAAATCTCCAAACATAATAGAATCAATTAGCTTCAGTCTGGCTCTGATCCTGTCACATGAGGATGATAAGGGTCACAACCATTAGCACTGATCAGTCGCACTCATGAACCTGCTGCCACCCATCATTGCCATGTTTCATTGAAGACCTTATCAAGAGGTCCTGAGTTATTAGTGACCTAGTGTGACCTAAGGTAAGGGAGGGGGAAGCAAAGGGGAGGAGAACAGGACTGACCGCTGCTGACTATAACATCTCAGATATCCTGCTAGATGTATGTGTATTGGAAACCCTGAAGATACAAACGAACCAGAGAAGTTGGGAATTCTTATCCTCATTTTACCCATGTAAGCAAAGTGCTAACTGCATCAGCTGTCTCTTAATAAGGCTCCCACACAGCAGCCATTTGTATATTTATAGTGTTGCTACCATCATTTTTCAGAATGGAAGCTGAGGCTGATTGAGGTTATGTGACTTGCCCAGGGCCACATAGAAACTGTGAGGCTAGGATTAAAACCCAAGTCTGAAGCAGCTCTCTCTACACTGGTAAGAATGATGGTGTTGTAATGACAATTTTTTCCTAAAACTAAATCCCGGTGAAGACTGAATAAGCTGTGCTTTTAGAATATGCCACCAATGATATGTCATGTCCACATTTAAAATACAAAATACTGGCCAGGCGCAGTGGCTCATGCCGGTAATCCTGGAACTTTGGAAGGCTTAGGTTGGTGGATCACTCAAGACCAGGAGTTCAAGACCAGCCTGACCAATGTGGCGAAACCTCATCTCTGCTAAAAATACAAATGTTAGCTATGTGTGGTGGTACATACCTGTAATCACATCTACTCAGGAGGCTGAGGCATGAGAATCACTTGAACCCAGGACGTGGAGGTTGTAGAGTGCTGAGATTGCACCACTGCATCTCAGCCTGGGCAACAGAGTGAGACTCTGTGTCAAAAATAAATGAATAAATAAAAAATAAAATACAAAAGTATTTTTGAGTCTCACTTAAAAGTACCAAATGTATTTCAAAATTGCAGAAAGATTTTTTAAATGTTTTTTAAAAGCCACTTTAAAAAAAATTGCTATCAGCAACAAATAATGGGGAAAGTTTGCCAGTGAAGCAATTAGCCAAAAATGAAGGCTGGGCTTCCCAGACATTTAAACTAAAGCAGGTTTTGTGACTTGTGATTTATCCCGATCATGGACTCAACACTTTTGCTATTATGGGTTGAGGCAGGTCTCTGGGGTCAGGTGAAATTTGTAATATGTTGAGTACTCTAACAACTGAGTCCATCCTTTTAGGGATTTTCATAGGGTTGGTGCCCAGCGCCTGGCTGCAAAAAGGTAAAGACGGAAGTCCCCAGAGTGGCTTTGAGGCCAGGGAACCTGGGTTTGCGTCTTTCCTCTGCTGCTTTCTACCTGAGCTGTGAGTCTGTTACTTAAACTCTTCAAGCATACCTTCCCTCTTCTATAAGAAACTGCCTGAAGGTGGAGTTTAGCTGAGATAATGTATGTGGAAACACTTAGCAGGTGGCAAGTCTCAGAAAAAGTTTTCTTTCTCCTTCCCTTTCCAGAACTGGTGAAGTTCTGTCAATGTTCATCTCTAACATCTGAACCCAGGAACCACAATTTTCTTCTGCTTTCTTTGTCCTGGCTGGCTTTTGCTTGCATTGTTAACTACATGGAAAAAAAATGATGCTGGATTTGTTTTGTTTTCTGTTCCACTCTGTGGTTTATCCAGATCTTGTGTACCTTTAAAAAAAAGTGAGTTTTGTCATCTTTTGTAACATTTATCTGAATTTTAATCAAATAGGACAGAAAGCAAGATCATGTGTCCCTTTTGTCCCCATAACATCAAGAAAATAATCTGCGACCTCGACTAACACTAACAGATAAGCTTTCCTTCAAGGAAAAAAAATATGGATCCAGCCCTTCTGAAGTTTCCCAGTTTAAGAGATTTTTCCACAGGGGTCCAAGCCAGAAAGTTGAAGTCTCTGTAATAAAGCAAAGCTGAGAATGGATGCTGCTGGTCCTGCTGGAGATGACTGTCTGCTGTCCCTGGAGGCAGTGACTATTGGATGATGATCAGAAAAGGAAATGGCATCTTGGGCCACACTCTGGACTTGAGCTGATCATTGGTGTATTTGGTCTTGCTGCATGAAGAATCCTTACTATAGTTTATTATAGTCAAGCTCCAGGAATACTACCATTTTACATGTTTGCAATCAAATCATTTTATTCTAGAAACTCACATCATTTGGCTCCAAGGCCTTTATAGGTGTCATAAATGATGTTAGAGTATATTTTTAAAATTTCTTTGACAGCAGGAAATCTTCCCTTCCAGGGAATTTAATATCTTGCTCGTCACTTGGAGGTGAACAGGTCTTAAGGTCTTAGATTGGATCCATGCCACAAGGGCAGGACACAGGCTGATGGAAGATAACCTTAAGCTAACCCCCAAAATTTTTCCTTGGCTCTGAAAACTGACCTAGAGAAAGTGTCTGGCTTGAGGGGATGAGAAGAAAAGGAGCAACACATTCAGACTTGGTTACAAAATACCAGTTTGGGCCTTTGAGAAAACCCTTTAAATTTCCTGAAATATTATAAATTATCTGAAATAAAATTCATGAAGAACTGCCACAAATCATTGATTTTTTTTTTTGGATGAACCACATACTTTCCGCCCAAGCAAAACTTATTCTTGGGAACGGAGTCCAAGCCCACGCTGAATCTCATCTTTTGTTCAAACCCCACACTTGTTTTACCCTCAGCGCGTTTAGGCAGAAACTGATAGCTAATGCTTTTCATTAAGCCAGTCAAGAAAAACTGCTTACCAGGTTTTACTCTTTCATCAGCCTGACTAATTACACCCATTCACTGTTCCTTTCATACAGAGATTTCAAATTCCAACTCTCAAAGACACACACCACCCAAGAGACATCTGCTTCCTGGCTTGCTCTGTCTCCTTTTACATTACCCAGTGAAAAGTATTTGGTGGCCCAGAAAACACAAGCTAAGCAAAATCTAGACACAAGAACTGGTTTTAAGCGGATGAGAGGCCAGCTCAAGGAGAAAGTGTTGACATAAAGGTAACAGGAGATAGGGGGATAAAAAGACAGAAAAGAGTCTTCTCATACAACATATTCAGGGAAAGGCATTAGGCGAACAGACTCCAGTAGCAAGCCTCAGATACTGCTGTGCAACGACAGAACAGAAAACGAGGAGGTGCCGGTGTCACTAAGGCAAAGACTGATCTGAAACAGTTGGAGGCACCAGGTTAGAGCAGGTGCTTCAGGGAATGGCAGTGGCCCTCATCTTCAGAGATGATTAAGGCTGGACTTGAACACCCAAGTCTAGGCTAGCAACTACATTTCTCCAAACCATCAAATGCTGGGCATGAAGGAGGTGAGGTGACTAACAGCTCCAAAAGCTTTGGAAGCTTCTTCCCATGCGATCATGGTCCAAACTAAAATGTTGCCTTCCAGGAAAAAATGTAGGAAGATAACATCAACCTCATGAAGAGTTATAACCATAACTTCCTCTTGGTGTGAATTTCTTTGTGTGGAACTGCTTTATCTGAGTCCACAACGAATTCTTCATAGTGACTTCATTGGTCACATATACTACTGGTCACGTCCTTCATCTACCTATGAAAGCATGCAGTCTTGACTTAGAGAATTAAAAATCTCATTTCCCATCTACAAGTGTTCTGTATTCTCTGAAGTTCCCTTCTTTCAGCTAATTCTTCTGTTGGTGGAAATTTGATGGTAACAAAGCACAGAACTCTTCATGTTGGCAGTAGGAAAACCATTTTGAATACTGGCGTTCAATAAGTCTCATAGGAAATAGCCCTTTCTTATCTTCTTTTCTTTCAAAGTTGCCCAAACCAGCTCTGTTTGTTGTTTCAGTCTAAGGGTTTTCCATTTGTTTGACATGATGCTTCTCAGGATTATTAAAAGAAAAAAAAAACTTCTATTCTGCTACACATTCATTTCATATACTCAATTTATTACTGCACAAAGAACACTGGATGCAGTTCCAGTTAAAATGGTCTTTAATATAAAGACCCGCTGAAATTGTGTATGTATGACAGCGATTCTTCAAAAAAACCACTTAGTAGCTGAAGACTGTGTTTCAGGGTCTCAACCTCATGATTTAGTGCTTGATTCTTTCAGTGGTTTCTCATTTGAATCTCATTTTCAAGGGATCATCGGAAAATAGGCTTCTGGTCTTTCAAGTTTCTGATTAGTGAAGGCATGCTAAATAACTTCTGATTTACTTAAATCACAGATTGCAGAACTGAGTAGCCTGGAGGGACCTCAATGATCATCTCTACCCTAGACAGCTATGAAGTATTAATTAGACCTGGAAACATATTTCAGACTGGTGAATGCCCTGCTTCTTTCAACAGCCCTAGGCTAACTAGGGAGCAAAGGGACTGAGTTTTCCATCAGTTTCCTTGCCACCTGACTATATCCAGTACATATCTTACAAGTTCTACTCTTAGTTTAGTGACCTTTTCTTTTGTGTTTAATATTGTGAAAAGACACATGGATTCTGAGAAATGCAAATAATAGCATGGTTGCAAAAAACCCTGGTTGCCCTGATAGATATTAAGTAAAGAAAATATTTAAAATCACTCTTACAGGCTCTACACAAAGTGTAATTAGTGTTCAGCATGTGTGATAAATAGTGCCTAACAAATTGTTCAAGCATCATGAGCACTATGAGAAGACGACAGTTTTATTAAACACTGAAAATTGTATTTTTCCCAGTGGTTGTATTGCAAGATAATGAACTCTACAAGCGGCAGTAGAGATGCAAATTCAATTTTGCACAAGACTCACAAACGTCATGACACATTATGCCAGTGGAGACACAGCCTTTGTCTAGACAAAATGCAAAAATGTCCTCATGTTCAGTAAATGTGTATAATTAGGAAAATATGAAGAACAGCTAATCATCAATATTGCATGCATGTCTGTATCTCCCATCTTCTTTTTTTAAAAAGTCTAGTTGAAAGTTGAAGGTCACTCTTCTAGGTTGCAAGTTTCAGTTTTTCAACTTTCAAAAGAAATATGGATGTTGGTAAAATTAAAAAGTGTCCTAATCAGGCCTCCAAATTTTCTAACTTTTCCTTAAATTTTTGCTTTCAACTGAGTGATATGGAAGGGTTTTAATTTATAAGAACAGGTTTTGTTATACAAATAAGCAGTCACTGTCTGAGGACCAAAATCAAAGCAGCCCTGATAGTTTTATGAATTTATCTGATTCACTTCTGGTTTTTCTTACCCAATCTTATTTATGTCAAAGTAGGTTGAAGCAGAATTCATTATGCAGTGAAATTCAATTTGAACACTTTTTATTGAAACACAGTGATTCAATCATTTTTCTCCATCCGTCCCATTATCTCTTCTTAAACTATTTTGTACAGATCAAATCACATAAAATGAAATTCCAAAAGAAAGTTAAGAATTTGCAAGGAGGATTGAAATGATCTCCCAATAATTCCTTATACTAAGTACTAAATTATACAAGAACTAACATTCTGATAACTTGACATTATTATAGCATATTTTCTCTGAGAAAAGTCAACTAGGTTAGTGAACATGAATTTTTTGAGAAAAACTTTTGATGCAATTCCAATTTCTAATCATTTGGATACCAAATTATTAGAAGAATTGAGCCTAATCTGACCCAGTTTGGGCACTTCTCCATTTTGGAGATTATATATTTTACAAAATTTGGCAAATTACTACTGGATCCTTTTCAAACAGTTAGCTCAGGAGTTTGGGCATTTTTAGCAACTTTATGAAGTGTCTGTGAAAATATGAATCAGTAGATTTTTCTCATTTGCTATTTGGTGACCTGCATCAGGTATATAGTTAGTGTACAGGGAGTCCTTAACTCATGAATGATCGAAATTCCATGTTGAGTATGCAGAAAGAAGAACCATAGTCTCATGGAGACATTGCCCTTGCGATTAGAATGAAAAGACTATCCCTTAAATGCTTTTTCGACTCCTGTGCTACTATACCCTCAAAACCACAATCCCTGTGCCCTATCCCCCAATGAGTGAAGTAGTTCCATGCTTAAAAACCTAAAAGAATTGTATGTCAACCAAAACGGGTAACCAGGTATCAGCAAAGCTGGGAAGGCCAGGAAAAAACTTACCAGCAACCAAGGTGCAAGCTTATCTTCAGGGAGCTTGCCACCCTCACCTCACCCAGCTTCTTGGTCCTTCCGGATGAGAACCTTCCACAGTGGGTCTGACCTGGAACACTGATCCCCAAACTCTTACATTTATCCTAACCATCTGGGGGCTTTTTAACAATGCAGATTATCTGGACTTACCTCTAGCCACTTGGATTTGATAGATATCAGTTTGGATGCAGGGATTTGATTCTTAGAAAGTATTTCTAGTTATTATAATACACACACACACACACACACACACACACACACACACAAGAACAACAAAGGTGACACAGTGGAAAACACAGGTTCAAGAGCTTTTGCTTGCTGACAACTGCCAAGAGCCAAGTGGCTTGCTACCAGACCCAGGGTTAAGGATAAATAGATACAGGTCTCCTCCAACAATGGTGTCCCCCAGCTTTCTTAGATATTTGAGAAAAACTAAGCTGGGCAAAGCCACAAATAAAAGAACACTTGGTAACTTGCTACCATCACCTTCCAAAGTCATACAGTGGCCAAGGGGTGGCTCTCCTTCAAAGATGAAGGACTTGAGACTCTGGCCTTTACCATTTGGAATCATGCTTGCCAGTGTTGTCAATTCTGAATGCAAACAGTGTTTTATAGTATGGGAAGAAATTTTAGAATTTAAATGATGGGCAAAATAAGAAAGTTGCAGATACACCATCTCATCAGTTAAATTGGCTACATTTCCAATGTAAACTGCCTCAAATCCATTGTGGGTCGGTGTGTATGTGTCGGTGGGAGTGTGAAAGAAGCCTGGCTTGATGGCTAGACAGAGAGATGGGCACTAATTAAGTATGTGCATTAAAAACCAATGCTAGGGTTTGCGTATCTAGGTTCAATCCTAGCTTTCCTGCCTAGTAGCGTATGTTCTTGGGCAAGTTGTTTAATTTTTCTGTGCCTTACTGTTTTCCTTCTGTGTTATTAAAGTAACAAGGATACCCACCGTAGGACTATTGTGTAAATTCAATGAGAGAAACATGTATATTTCCATTAAAACTTCGACATTAGGCCTTGTGAGAAATTATTCTCTCATAATACAAAGCATAAAGCTTTACCATACCTGAAACACAAGTTACAAAACCAAACAGGTGAATTCTCAAAACATAAATTACTCAGGAGTTGGGATAGAAAGAACAGGAGAAAAGGCTTCAAACCCAACACTGAACAGACATGGCCATCGGAATAGCTAATATGCAATTCAAATGGAAAGGTAGCCAACCTTTTGCTCTTGCCAGAATCATAGGCAAATACTAGAGATGCCTGAAGCTCAATGAAGTAGAGATGTGTCTTCTTCCCAAAGCTACAGTAAGGTGACAGGCAAAGTAGATAAGATCATCCATTCCTTTCTTCACTCAGTTGTTTTCTACCTATTTATTATAAAGCTACAATGTCCTGGGCAATGTTCTAAGAGCCAGAGATGCCAAAGCACTTGTTTTTTCATTGAACAGACCATGATTCAGAACTTACGAAACTGTCAATAAGTATTTATTTCCACCTGCAATTTTTGGTATCAGTCACTGACTACTGCCACTGAATTCCTGAGGAGATGTGACTTCCTGATTACACATTCACCATCCAACAGAGACATAGGACTATATACCCTGAGCCTAATCTGAACTTTCATTCCCACCCTTTTTGCCCCTCCCCATCCTGGAGTTTTATTGTTAAAGGTCCCAGACAGTCTTATTAGTCAGAGATTTGTTTTATTTCCTCTCGCTGGGAAAATTTTCCATACTGGCAAATGTTCCGAGATTCATGCAGAAACACACACAACCCCCAACCCAGGGGAAGCGAAAGACTCATCAAATTCTCTGTTTGGAAATATTTCAGCCCCTTGTCTCTGAAGTCACATTCTAATTAGTTTCTCCAAACCATGCTCTGGCTGCATCTCCACAACCCCAAGGGGCTGGCCATGCTCTGCAGCTTTGTAGCTGATAATGCATGGAGGTTCACCGGGCTTGGAACTCTCTAGTAAACAATATTTTGAATGTATTTTATTACTTGTCACAATGGACTTTGAACTACATTTGAATAATTCATACTCCAAACTGTGGTCTTTTCTAAGTTATCAAGATAATTAAGAGAATAAACATTGAGTCAGAAAATAATTATTCATTTTGGCTAACCTTGTCATTCTAATTCATCTGCACTTACCAAGCCCAGTAAAGAAGTGTCGTATGATGTTTTCAATGAACACGTTTTACTCTCTCTATTAAAAGACTTACATGAGATATTGGTCAACGTGTGTGCCTGTCACAAAGTGCTAAAAAAGATCAGTTCCTTGATATCCCCTGACTTCATGACGTAGATGCAGGCTTGGAGGAATGCCACATATGAATGCCAACTCATGTTTTTAAAAAGGCTCTCTAAAGGATAAGGATCTATAGAAATTTTGAATCCATTCAATTAGCCAGTTTGGAAACATGGAACTTTGAATGGAAAATAAAAGAATGAGTTGAAGAAGGTGAGCCAGAGGAGTGTTCGTCTGTCCTCTGCGATGCTCATAAGATGGGCATGAAGGCTGCTTCCCCACAGGACACTGATAAGAATGCTTTACTAGCCACTGTGTTCCCTTGGCCTCCTGGTACAGGGTGACCCGGCCGGGAGCTGTGAGTTCTCACTCCTCCCAGCATTGCCTATGGAAACTCAGCAAAGGTGTGCACCTCAACATGCTCCCAAACACACTTGGCACACTTTGAATTCTTTTTTCGGACATCAAGTTTACTTAGGAAATCAGATATGCTAATCTCAGAGGAGTGAAACCACTCAAGAAAAAGTTTGAGATCTATGGTACAGCTTGCTTTTTCTAGGATTTTCTGAACTATAACTGAAAAAGTAAACTTTTCAAAGAGGGCTTGGCCAAAGAAAACGTGGGATTTTACATAATTTTAATCGGCAAAAAAAAAACAAGGGCTTAATGTTCACGATCATTTAGTATTTCTAGTAAAGGCACTACTGAAGAGAAAACATGACAGGCCAGCGAGCCTGTGTCAACCATCACACTATAGACTGCCCGGGCCTGCCCACTGGCAGGTTCCTCTTTCCACAGTAACTCCAGTACCCACCATGTGGACACTCCTCAGCCTTCAGATCTGATGGTCAATACACCCCAGCATACTCGATAACCCACATGAAAGGGGCAATGCCAATACTACAATTCCTCTTGCTGAGTTAGAAAATTGCTGGGTATTAATTTGAAAAGGATGAGCAACAGCATTAGGTTAGAAAGAGTCCTCACTTCCAGAAGGTCCACCTGTGCTTCAATAACAACCCCTTGCTCAGGGTGGAATTTTGGTTTTCTTTTTCCTCCTAACCTTTCTCAGCCTCACTTTTCCCATCTGTAAAACAGAGTAATATCTATACAACAGCATTGATTAGGATTTCTTTTAAATGTGAAAATACAATCCATGGGGCCTGGCCCATAAAAGGCATTAGATAGGAGTTGTATAAAAATAAAGAATGCAAATATTACAAAAAGAGCTCATGGCATTAAGTAACCGGCTGAGGGAAAATGAGTATTTTTAAATCTCAAATACTGTATCTTCGATTTAGCAAATGTATCATACATCTCCAAATGTGGAGTGATGAAAGCAATACAGATTTTTTTAAAGAATTCCACTTTTAAAAAAAAATTTTATCAATTTTCCCCTAGATTATTTCTCAAACTTACTGAGAAAGTCCCCTGATCCTCTCTCCTCTCCTTTTCCAAAGAATCTCTCTCTGTCTCTCTCTGTTTCTCTCTGTCTCTCTCTCTCTCTCTCTCTCTCTGGCAGCCTCATTCATTTCCTCACTCTGGAGAGTCAAATACAACAAATAAAAAGTTTACAAATGCAGTGAGAAGGTGAGCATGCACACTCTGGTATTTAGTACATAGCACAGTACAGTTACTGCTGGAGATGCTGAAGCTGGCTGAACAGAAGGGAGTCAGGGGACTGCATCTCCAGGGGAAGATGAGGCAGTGAGGAAGGACAATTAGGCCAGGAATTCGGAAAGTGGCAGAAGACTGACAGATAATCAGCTGAGAAGTTCATGTCCACATAATGGCTTTGCAAAGGCCAAAGACTTATACAAGATCCAGGCCAGAAGGAGCCCTGAGGCCAAGGCCAAGGCTGGGGGAGTGAGATTCTTGCTTCATGCACACTATTTAAGGAAACGCTAAAAATTCAGTTATTGAGATAAATTATATTAAGTTTAATGCACTCTTTCTGATACAAATGAATGCAAATATTTGTGCTTAAAAAATATCAGAATTTTAAGGAAAGACAGGATCTGACCCTGAACTTGCAGGACTCACCTCACTCACATTATACTCATCCCAGCCCTACTGGGATTATGCTGGCTTTATTTAAAATTTTGATATTTTCTTCATAGATCGTTTGCATTCTTTTTTATCTTTTAAAATGTTGCCTGAATATATTATTTATCTTGAGTACTGAGAGTTTTCGGTGTCACTTTAAATTCTGTGCCTTAGGAGAGTGCCATTCTTCACTCACCCTAGTTCTGGCCTACCTGAGAGAAGAAGTTGTTTTGAGAAAACCCAGAGAGGCTATGTAGGAGCAACTGTGGAACTGATAGGGACAACTTCTAGGACTCTGTTTGTGGTGCCTCGGGAAATATCAATATTGAATTATATTCTCAAGTCTATGTAAGAAAAATTATCAGTAGGTGACGAAAGTAGGCAACAGAGACCACAGATACGATACTCTTGTCTTTATTTGTATATGCGTTTGGCTCTGAATGATCAACTACATCACAAATTCCAATACAAAAGATCTCATTTTCAGATAGATCATAGAGATAAAGAATTCCAAGCTCCACTGGTCACTCATACACACATGTGGGCAAGCCCGCCCTGGAGTGTCTAAACATAGGAAGAGAATGCAAGTCATGTGTTAGCCCACTCTCTTGCATGAAATGCGGGAGAGGGAAAAAAATTAAGCAACATTTAGCAATCAAGAGAACCCCTTCCCTGTCCTACCACAGCACGACTTGGTGCAGCAGCAGCGAGCTGAATGGCTGAGACCAGTGCAATGAGGCGGCAGGAAGTGCCCAGGTAGGAGAACGGTCCTTGGCCACATGGGGAGCTTGCAGAGATAATCACAGTAATACCAGATATAATGCCCATAAGCCAGCAGGGCTTCCTTGAGGAACATCAATCCATACCCATCCACTCAAAGTCCCCTTTCTCCAAAAGTAGATGGATAGTGTGGGGACCATATGAACTAATCCCCCAACCCAACAGCCCCTCGCATAGCTCTGCCCACACACCAAGGCTCTTCTCCTCTTGTGCTAGGACAAGAGGAGGCACAGAGGCTCTCAACGATATGAATCTTTTCAAAGCGAGCAAAAGAGGACACTGAGGTGTTAACACCAAGAACTATGTCGATGAATCAGCCATTAGACCCCAAACTGGCTAAGATCCACTTTACTTAAAAACTCAGGCTGTAACATGTAGGAAGTGGCAGAGCATATATGCAACCCCAGAGGGAAAGTGTGATTCAGGACATGAGTGATGATCTTATTCTGCCTGCTAGTTGGCCACTGTCTGCCTTCCCAAAGCTCAGGAGTTTAGAAATCAACAGCTTAGCTATGTATCACCAATATCTTACTAAGAAAATGAATGTTTTCCTCTTGCAAATCCAATGTCCATAAAAATCTGGGTAGAATTCAGTGAAACCAAAAATCTTACATGTAAATAGAGGAATTTTACCATCAACTCAAAACAAAGGCTCCTAAGAGAGAGAGAAAAAAAAAAAAAAACAGACCAAATGTATACCCTCTGACAGCACATGGGAAAGAAAGGCTAGCCTTCTAAATAAGGCTCAAGCAGCTACATGTATTGATAATTGTTTCTGTAGATATCAGGAAATGGCATTAATGAAATTAGGAACTAGGAAGAAATGTGATCATTAGCATCATAGTTCCTGAACCCTGATACACAGAGGAAAAAAGGGAGGATGGAAAAACCATGTGGGTAAAGATATTGATATTTAAGGAAGTAAACCCAAGATAGAGAAAATGTGAGACCAGTTTGTCCATCTGGCTCAAATAGTCTATTAATAGAAGGTAAGAACATGAGTTTTGACCCTAGGTAAAGCAGTTAGCATCTTTCTATTCCTCAGTAGTAGACTGAAGACCAATTGATTTGCAAAAGTAAACTCTTTGGGTGTTGGGAGAAAGGGGAGTAAGTATCGAGCATGAAAACATAAATGGATCTGAAGATTAATCATTCCTGTAGGAAAACAATTCAGGTGGCTGCTTTGTGGTACCATCTCTGCTTATTTCACAAGCAGACATTTCATGTAATCCCTAGTAAAGACATTCCCTAAAGTGGAGACTAGCTATTTTGATATAACTACACACTACAGGGCTTTATCCCATCCTCTCTATGTCAACCACTTTATTGGAAATTTAGGAATATGTCACTCAGTCCAATTGCCATTATTATCTAATGAGGAGCTTGGATTCCACTTCAATGAACCTGAAAGTTCAATGGCATGGTTAAAAAAAATGTGTTAATTAATAGTAACAGGATAAAAAAGAATATTGATGTCTATTCAAATACAATAACTAATAAGAATAATATATAGAAACTAGACTTGTATTACTGTTTTCTTTCTGGGATTCCCCCCTGCCTTTGGTTCTTAAATCACACAAATCTAATCTCTTACGTCACAGGAACTTATCCGTTCTGAACTCATTTTTAGAACCTCATAACTTTAATGTTACTGTGCAAAATACCAACATGACCAATTATTGGATGTCATACTATTGATAGAGGCCTCCTTGCCAGAATCCCAGTCTAGGTCTAGATGCCTCAGACATCAGAAGAGAAAGAAAGGCTTTCATGACGAAAAATCCACGGATCATTGGGCAGCAAACTCCATCAAGTTTAAGCAAAGCTAGGATTGACCAAAGGAGCACTCCAGCTCGTCAGATGTCCTTGCACAGCCAAGGGATCCTCTATGGAAGAGAAGGCATCCCTAAATATTGGGAAATGTATGAGATGTAACTAGCTTGGCCCTTTAAGATCCAGCACACTCAGCTCTTTGAAAGGAGCTAGCTAGGGTGAAGAACTTGGAGGCAAAAAGTGATCATCTGCTTCAGTTGAGCAATAAACTGCATTTGGAGTTATCTGGAGTGATGACCCTAAATGAGAGCTCTCAGCCTGTCTTGTCAGAACAAGAGAGCCTCTCATTTCCTGAGTCTTTCCAGTGCATAACGCAGGCCTCATGTGCTCTGTGATACTTACCATATGAGAGCCTGATGTGGCCAACTATGGTCAGACCCCCGCTCTTAACCCCTGTGCATCCCCAAGGAAATAAAAATATGAAACTGGGAATAATATACCCAGTGTGCCTCCTACACACTGTGAGGCACAATCTCCCCAAAGTGAGCCATTACTATAGAAATATTAACGAAGTCCAGTACAAATAAAGGCAAAGATACATGTGGTTAGACTTTATATTACAAGAGATTAAAAGGATATCCACAAGACTTAGAAAGCCATATATCCAAATGATATCAGTGGCTAACTCTAACTGGTGGAATTACTTGGGGCTTTTCATTTCATCTTTATTTCTTATGTTTTCTAGATTTTCTACTATAATCTATACTATTTATTCTTATTTCGAAATACCCACTTTAGGGTACTTGAAGGCATTTAGGGTGATTAAAACAATTCTATCTTACTAGCAAAAATCACTGGGCCTATACCAGCTAGGTTGACCAACTCCTTGTAGTCTGTTTAGGACTGACCTGGTTTTAAAAATCAAAGTTTCACATATCAGGAACTGCCTCAGCATTCTCTCACTGACAGGAAGCAAACCCAAACAAAGGGCAAAATGGATTCATCTCCTCCTTGGGCTGCTCTCTCAGTCTCAGGAGGCAGTGGCGCTTGCTCCCAGTTAGGGGCTGTCCAAGGAGAGAGATTCTTTTATGTGGCAACCAGGTTGAACTAAGAAGTAGCTCTCTCCCCATTTCCTTCCTGGCCATGGGTTAGAGAACATGTTTCTTCTCTTGCCATTCAAGAGAAGAAAGAAAAATCAAGGAAAACTGAAAAACCCACTACAACCTCAGTGATCAACCTCAGAGCAGCATCACAGCTCCCCAGGAAAAAGACCTGGCATGACAATTAATCTGGATAGAAGCCCAGCTATGGAGGTTACTCTCAAAGGCTGGCAGAATTAGTAAAGACAGAGAAAAGCTGCACTTCCCAAGGAGGAAACCTGCACTTCATTATAATAGCTGCCATAAAGGATTGAGCATCACCTCCAAGAAAAACTCCAGTGGTGCCATCTTTACGTAACCAGAGGGAGCACTCAATTGTTCAAAGCACCTGGGTAGCAGGAGCTTCTTAGCAACATAGGAGGCTACTCTGCAACTGTGTTTGCTGAGCTGGTCCTGGTCCACAATCTGCTGGCACATGCAAGAGTGACCAACCTGAAACCAAAATGGGGGTATAACTTGATTGGATTCATCTTGTTGGTACTCACACTCCAGTCAGGCTGGGCCTTGGGAAATACCCAGAACAAATATATTAGGATCCTCCATCTGCTGAGATGCTTCCAGAACATCACTCATGACTTGGTGAAATTGGACTGAAATGTCTGATGTGTGCAGGATGCAGAACTCCATCTTGGTTGACTGATGATGAGGAAGTAAACGCAGTCTTCAGAATGTCACTCTGAGTGTCTCCCTGACCTAAATCCATAGTCTTTATTTGTGCTTTCTTTTCAGCCGTCAAGCTTAGGATTGGAGTGTTTTCTCCAAAAGGTCTAGGTATACTATAATCGGGTGATATTTCTTTTTTGATAACAAACTATAATATCACCCAATGGTTGGATGCTAAAAACTTGATTTTACTTCACTGTGAGTGTACTTGAAACTGTTTTGCTACCAAATCTTCATCTCGGTGCAGCTTATAATAACATGGTTTACATTTTAAATGTAATTATGCAGCATGTATTCATTTCCTTTCTTTTAGGAAGCTCAAGATGCTTTTTTAAGCATTATTTGATAGCTTCTTACCATCTCCTTTGGAGCTGAAAAGGGAATATGATATCAAACCATTGTAGCTAGCACTGGGGGGGCCATGGCACCAACAGGGGGAAGGAATTGTACTGGGACCTGCAGAACAGCAGCAATGTGCCATGAAGGCTCCCACGAGATGAGTTGTCAACCCAGTGTGCCATAAAAGAAGCAATTTTTAAGAATCCTAAAATAACTGCATTCTCTGTCCTGATGCTCATGCTGGGCAGAATGGACTTAGCTTATTTTTAAAGTGCAGGCCATCGTCTTCTGAGGCAATCAAACAATTCCCAAAGCAGCCATTATTTGGCCAATTAAACAATTAGAAGAAAATATACTTTTGAAAGACAAAAAATTAATAGGCAAAGGACAGAAGAAAGTGCTAAAGCAATTGTTTCTACCTGTTTTTCAGTCCTACCCTTGACCATCAAAATGGACCATGGTCATTCAATTGCACTGAAGTCTGAAGATAATCTCCGGTCATTCTGAGGGACCCACACTCTTTGATCTAATGAACTCCTGGGATTCTAAATGTAATTCAGAATTTTTGCTTATGTGTACTCAAAGTCATGTTGCAAATGTGTTTAAAACCTCTGTGGTTCTGTGAAAAATATCACCTCCATCCCCTCCCCTTATTGGCAAGAGAATGACAAAGTGGGCTGTGGTAGCTGTTGAGGGGAGCAGAATGGGAGCCTTGTGTGATAGCTTTAGCTACTGTTAAAACACTCCTTCCCTTTATAATGTCTTCTTTCTTCAGTCCTAGCTGGTCTATGAATCTGTGCTTATGTACATAATTGCTAGTAAGCATGTGACCACTAGGAAAAAACACATACACACACACATACACATACACACAAGGATACACACACATTAACTATAATAGCTGGAGAAGTATGGCACATTCTGGAGAAAATTTTTAAAAATCCATTTCATTGGAAATGGAATTAAATTGGAAAAAAAAAATGTCAGAATTCTTTATATGCATCTGCCACAGGGAGTTACTCGCCCTAGGCACATGTAGAGGGCATGCTCTACAAGGACAAACACATCCAGATACATATTTAGAGGCAATTATAAGTCAATTTAGGCCTCAAGCCTAGGACTCTAGCTAATTTACAAGGCTGCTCTAGGGAAGACACAGTTTTAGGGATGATGTCTATAGTGTTTGTTCTACGGGAGAAGATAAAACGCACTCCCATCCTTCAAGAGAACCCAAGATTGATGATTTAGGGGTTTTGCTGGTTAGTATGTTTTGTTTCTGTTTGTTTGTTTCAGCTCAGAAGGTGTGTTTCCATTGTACCCTGTCAAAAACTTTCTCAGCAGTCAAGGAAAGGAAAGCAACACAGCTGCCCTTGAGCCGAGTTTGTAAATTTTACTGGGAAACCACCCCATGCTGTCAGGTGACATGGCGTTCGGACACGTCTAAACGAACTAGTTGAATTAAAGACCAACTCCAGACTTGATGTTGCTGAGCTCCTCAGCTCCATCTTGCCATCCTGATTGATCGAGGAGATGGGTCTATAGTTAAAGAGGGGTTAGTCATTAGAGCACACTGCTTTGTCTTGGAAAGGCAACTTCTTGCTTGGCTAGGTTATGGAAGCTAAGGAGTGACGTCAAGATCTTGTCTGGCCAGAATTTGTAGATAACCATAGAACTCTTCTCCTCCATCAGGCATGGATTTAGCCTCCTTTAGTTCCTGCAGTGACACAGGAGCCTCCAAATACCAAATTATTATCAGGCGGTCTTGGGGGAACCTCTGGGCCCTGCAATAAAGTAGACAGACTTGCTATTGGAAAGTGCTCGGGAGGAATTCAGCCCTGTTCAGATTGCTCTACAATCCTGCAAACCATCTCCGGACTTTTTAAATGAAACCCTCATATCACTCCAGATAGTGAAAACATACTTCAGGGGATATAATTGATCACCATCTTTCATTTAAATAATTTTATGCATCATTTTAAGAAGTCAGATTTGATCATGTTTGTTTGTTGTTTTATTTTTAAAGCAAAACTATGCAAGCTATTGAGGTTGTATCACTCTGGACAAGCCACTTCTGAGCATCGTTTGTAAAACAAGGTGTTCGTATTCATTGATCCTTCGGGTCTAACTCAGAGGATTGCAAACAGGTGATAGACTGTGAGCCAAACCTGACTCACACTCATATATTCTTATTTATCTCATCCAGTGAGATAAATAAATTCTTGGAGAATCCACATAAAATAATAAACACTTGTTTTCTCTGGAAAAATTAGAGTATCTGGCAATACCAGGCCCATACTCCACCATGGCCTTCACTACCCCATGTCATTTTTCTTCCAGCCTGTTCTTACATTGACCTGCCTGATCCTTGTTGGTGACTGGGGTTTTGGACCTTTGCTCTAACAGAGCTTATTGTACTGCCTATCACATTGCATTATGATTACATGATGATCTAACTATCGGCCTTGCCAGTGAGACTCCTTGAGAGTGGGTAACAAGCCATCATTTTCATGAGATCTCTAGTTCCTAGCATTGTAAGAATGTTATAAATAAATATTTAATGAATCATTTTCATTATGTAAGTTAGATTCTTATAATTCAGTGAACTGAGTAAGATCGCACATATAGATCATACATACATTAGATTCTTATAATTGAGTGATCTTTGTAAGATCATACATATATTCTAAAGTCAACATCTTTGAATAGCATGTATTTAGGAAAGGGAAGTAAATAGGCCAGTTTTTGGCTCAAGCCTCTGATGGATCCATAAGAATAGTGATGTTGTACTATCCATATGATATTATGCTTTAAGCACAAGGAAAAACTTCTAAACTCTCTCTGAGATCATCTCAAATTTTTTTTCACTGCAACTTCTTGGAAGAGACTTTAGAGGTTCTTTAAATGCTCACTTGTAAAAAATATTCAGTGGGGCTCATGCCTACAATCCCTCCCTTGGGAGGCCAAGATGGAAGGATGACTTGAGTCCAGGAGTTCAAGACCAGCCTGGGCAACATAGTGAGAACTATATCTCTACAAAAAAAAAAAAAGTAAAAAAATCAGCCAGACATGGTTGTATGTACCTACAGTCCTAGCTACTCAGGAGGCTATGGCAAGAGGACTGCTTGAGCCCAGGAGTTTGAAATTATAGTGAGCTATGATCATGCCATTGCACTCCAGCCTGGGTGACAGAGTGAGACTCTGTCTCTAAAATATATGTTTTATATATATGTACACACACATATGTACATGCATGTACATGTATATATACATATGTGTGTGTAAATATATGTATATGTACATATACCTGTATATGTGTGTATATATAAAGTACACATAAGTGTATATATTTATATACTACACATAAATATGTGTGTATGCATGTGTGTGTGTGTGTATATACACATACACATATATATATTCAATGGGAATTATCAAATTGAAAGCTAAGTTCTCAACACTTTATGGGCCTATAGCAACAGATTCATCTCTATATCAGGTCTATACATTTCGAAACATTTTAATTTCTGCATGGCTACAATTAGAATGTTCAAAGAAAAGATTTTTTTGTCCAAAGCCTATTTCTGCTAAAATTGTTATCTAAATCTGTTCAAATTGGCTAAATATATTGTTAAAAACATATCCAATAAATGAACAATTATGTAGGCAAATTGGTATGAATAAAACCAATCAAGATGATTATGAGTCATCTTTCTTGTGACATATCTGCTAGTAATTAATATTTCAGTAATATAAAGCCACATCTGGTCAACATGTGGCCAGCATCAAAGGTACACCACATCTTGTGCTATAAAGGAGTGGTTCAACAGATAAAGATCCTGCCCTCCAAGAGCTTACAATCTAACCTAAACGAGACTGCAGCGACACATATGTGAGAGTGCTCATACTCACTACTTAACAAAAGACCACAGATACACCAAAGATAAAGGAAAAAAATTATGAGATAACGAATGACATTTACAAAAGGGTGAAGGGAAGGACAGAAGTAAATTGCTTCTTCATTCTCATTTATTTGAAAAAGGATTCATGGAAGATGTGGATTTTAAGTGTTCTTAAAATCATGAAAGAGTATATGTGACTTGTTGCCTGGAAAAAAGAAAATCTCTTTTGGTATGTGGTATGGAGTGACTGAGGACACTAAGCTGGGACATTACATTGCGTGCAGGGCCTAGCAAGACTTTATACAGAAGGAATGACCAAATGGAGGTTGGCCACTTGAGTAGAGGCCAGAAACTGACAGGAGGCACAAAATGACTGGGCCACATAATCAAGACTGCTCCAAAAGGAACCAAAACCTTTGCAAAAAATCTCCACAGACTCCAGTTTAAGGAAATAACCTTTGAAGGCTTTCTTTCCGGATTTCTAAGGAAGAAAGCACTTCCAGCCGTCCATCTAGCCCACTTTCGTCTAGAGGATCTCATTTGTTATTTTGTTTGCACTCTAGCTTGTGTTTTCAATTTATCTTACTGGACTTGTTGCACTGATCTGGTCTACTTAATTATTCAGCTTTGTCTTTCCTCTCTTGACAAAGGAAAGCAACTTTTTGAGAGTATGTTGATTTTAGTCAGCTTCAATTATACTACAGCCTCAGGCTAACTGAAGTGCATCGTACACCTGGTACAGGTGGTGCCTGAGGTGTCAAAGTACTCTATTCCTAGGGAGAACAATCAAAATGATGACAGATGCTCCCATCACAGTATCCTGCTTAGTCTTATCCCTTATTTGACAGTTCTGCATGCAGGGCATTCCAAGGACCTTTGGAGGAGGCTCACCCCATCAAAGAAGGCACATTTTAAGCAATGCCTCTACTCACCTTGTTCACACCACAATGGAAGTATTAAGATTAATAATACCTTGATTTCAACTAATATATTTTATTTCAAGAAGCTCAATATTCTTCACACATTATTCTATTTATCTTGTCATGTTACAGAGTCAACCAAAATCTCTGGTGGATTCCAGTCTCATACATTAAAAGCTCATAATACTGTTCTTCCTAACTCTTAACCTCACATCCAACCTTAAACATACCTTGGGATAAATTTGAGTGAATAGGATGAAGTTACAGATATCTCCTTATATATGCACAGATCTGATACTCATTGCTAAGGCCCTTCATCCTGTTCTCATTGGAAAGTCAACAGAAAGCCAGACCTCAAAGCCTAACCTTGCAATAATCCTCTACCTTACCTCTAAGACAACGTCAGAGAACGGTATTTAAGACGGGATGGGAACACGCATGATACCCATTCGTTAGTGGCAGGGAATCCCTGGGATCTAGGCCACCCGATGTCATGGCCCTCATGGCCCCGTATTCACGTATGAGGGAAGGCCTGGAGCCCCAATGCCTGTTTGTACCCATGGTTTTACTTTTTGTTGTCTTAAGGCTGTGCTCCATGTTTAATATTGGAGCAGTGGTGCAGAAGATAGCACAAAAGGCCCTTAGAAAAATCTCAAAGTTGCTAACAGAGATTAATGGGTTAATTTGGTTTTGAAAAATAAAAGTCAGTGTACTTAACATGCAAATTATCTGCTGCCATCTCTCTTTGCTATTGTAGCCACACAGCAAGGCCTCATGCTGGGAACTTGGACTGAGCAAAGAATACACGACTCTCCAAACTGATACCACCTGTGGGCAACACAGCTCCTTCCCAACTACCTAGAGTGCATGTTTTAGTTATTTTCAATAAGCTAAATTTAAATTACATCCATTGCCTGTCATCTATAACTGATATATGTGCATTCTAATGATACTTCTGGTTTCTGTCTCTCTCTTTTTCAAGATAAGCATGCCTTGATTCCAACATCATGTTGACAAATGGTTTTGGAAAATGGATCCCAAGAGAAGTCAGTATCTGCCCACAGTTCTTCCCCAGCAAGGGACACACCCAGAGAATTCTATAAGCAACAAACTAAAGGATCTATTTCTGGGCCAAAAGCTGCAAGGATCCTCAGACATTTCACTGCACCCTGCCCCTGCCCAGTCATCCCTGTCAGGGCCTCTGATAAACACTCTGGTTGATACAGCTATGCAGCAAATGGGCCAATAAGTATAAACAGCTGTACTTACATGTGTCTGGCTTGAGCTGACTGTTGGTGATGCCAAAGTACTGGGGATTTTCAATGACAGGGATCTTGGTCATGCCAATAATGACAGCATCCGGGCCACCTTCTGAAGAAGATGGTGTGTTACTCCCATTTGAGATGTGATGGAGTGGGCTGGCAGAGTCATCATCATTGCTGATAACGGAAGCTGGGCCTGGAGATGGAAAAAATATATATATTCTCCTATAATCAATGGCTTTATTGTAATTCACATATATAAAATTTACCCATTTAAAGTATACAATTCAGTGGGTTTTAATATATTCATAGAGTTGTGCAATAATCACTATAATCTAATTGTAGGACATTTTCATCACCCAGTTAGCACTTACTCCCCATTCCCTCCACTTACAAGCGTAGACCTTCACAGAGTTACACTCTATCTCTCTGGCATTTCATATGAATGGAACCATATAATATATGATCTTTTGTAACTGGCTTCTTTCACTTAACATCATGTTTTTAAGATTCATCCACATTGTAGTATGTATTAGTACTTTCTTTCTTTGTATTGCCTAATGATACTCCATTCGGTGAATACGTTGCATGTTATTTATTCATTTATCTGTTGGTGGACATTTGGGTTGTTCCGGCTTTTTGGCCATTACGAATAATGCTACTATGAACATTCATATACCAGTTTTTATGTGGACACATGTTTTAATTTCTCTTGGGTGGAATTACTGGGTCATATGGTAGCTCTATATTTAACATTTTGAGAAACAGCCAAACTGTTTTCCAAAGTGGCTGCACCATTTTATATTCCCACCAGCAGTGTATGACAGCTCCAATTTCTTCGCTTCCTTCTCCTGTAAAATAATATGTAGCTTTCCTCTCTGTTCTATGATTGTCTCTAGAAAGCTCTGTCATTGAAACTCTAAACATGAATCTGGGATTCCTATTTCACAGAGCATTGGAAGTTGTTCTGGGAGTTTCAGAATCTGGGTTTCCTTTCTTTACCCTTTGGACAAGTCACTTACTTTCTTTGGACCTCTACGTCCACTTATATGCAAAATAATCTTTGCTTATTTTGTGATACTAGAATGAGATTAGTAATATGTAAATGTATTATAAATTTAAATGTGCTTCATGAGTATGTATTACTAGTAGGTATTACTAAATGAACTTCAACTGGTAGACTAGATATACATTTGACTGTCCTATGACTACAATCCTCTTTCTTCATATTTTGTGAGTATCTGCATCGCTTTTGTCTACAAAATACTTTTACAACAATAATGGATCAATCCCATGGCAAAGTTACCTGCTTTGTCTTTTGCTGTAGTACTATTTACAGAGTCATAACTTGGTGTCTTTATACTAAATTAATAATCATAGCATTTTTTGTACAAGACAAATTTTCTAGTCTGAAGTCTCAGAATGTATATGCTCACACATATAGTCTACTGTATCTTGTCGAAACAATTCACCCATTAGCCACTAAACTCATACTGTTTGTAACCAAAATTAGATTCACAAAGATAAAGGCCCTACGTGAAAGCTTCAAACCAATAAGATGGCAGTGGCTCATGACAGGCACTCTCTACCTGGGAGGTGGACAAAGTTCTCTAGATGTGTATTATATACATGGAGGGTTCCACGGAGGCAGACCACTGACCTGACTCCTGGCATAAGCCCAGAGAAAGAACAAAGAGGAAAGACCATAGGGAGTGAAAAGGCAGAATCAAACGCCCAGCCAAGGCAAATGCCATGCCAGGAAGAGTCTGAGTTGCTACTTCCTAGGCAAGAAAATGTGCTTTCTTCCAATCCCCCCACCCTCACTAAATGCATGTTTCGGCACTTCCATCCTTTCATTCTTTCTCCAGCTTTTCCCTCACACTTAACTACTTTAGTGAAAAGCACAGCAATTCTGAAAACAAAAGTTGTTTTGTCATCCAGTCTTGAATCCCCTATGAAATATAATAATCCCTCATCCCCCAAACTCCACGATCCATTTTTCCCCCTCATAGGGAGATTATCACAGTTTGTAGTGATAACAGTTGGACATTCCCCAGCTAAGCAGTGTCTTAAATAAACTATGCAGGAGACAGCCAACTGTTATTATAGGTAATTTTTGGAGCATTCTCTCAAGAGGATGTGCATTTAAGCTGCCTTTCATGATGCATCCTGGCTCAATTCTGCGAACAAGTCCTCACACAGCCAATTTAGAAGCCACAGAACACTCAAAAGCAAAGGCAAATCCATCAGTTGTGCTCATCTTGTGTCTAGCTCACCTGCATTAGGATACAGCAGAAATTCTGCCAAGAATAACTACAAAGACAAGTTCTTTCCAATATTCCTAACCATCCTGTTCTGCGACTTGCTCCCTGATGCAGGCCTAGATCATCCAGCTTCTGGACAACAACTAAAAATGAAGAGGTGTTATGTTAAAGTTTCCACATCTTGTCAATAAAACCTTCTCACCACTGACTGCCTTGCTTGGTTCCCGGCATCGCTGTTCCCTCCTGCAAGGTTACCAAAGCATGCTCCTGCCTGAGCTCCCTGAAAGACTGCAGTTAAGGCTGCACGTTTCTTAGTAGACTCCAGGCACCACCTTTACCCCAGGAATTCAGGAGTTTCTTTTTCTTAAAATTTCTTTTTTTTTTTTATTTCAGTAGTGTTTTGGAGAACAGGTGATGTTTGGTTACATGAATAAGTTATTTAGCGGTTTCTGAGAATTTGGTGTATCCGTCACCTGAGCGGCATACATAGAACACAATGTGTAGCCTTTTATCCCTCCCCCCCCAGCTCCTGCCCTTTCCCCTCAGTTCTGGAGGTCGATGGTATCATTCTTATACCTTTGTACAGGAGTTTCATTTTAAAACATTCTACATGCTGTCAGAAATCCAGCAATATTTCCTTCTAGAGCCCTTGAAATGATTAGAAATGCATTGACTCCAGTTGCTTTCTTCTCTGACTCTCCTCTGGCCCAGGATGCTCTGAGGTTCATGAACAACAGAGCAGCATTCAATCATTTTTGAAGAGGCTGATACCTAGAAGACAACTTGAGATGCCCAAATTCAGACTTTGAATCTTCTGCCAAGTACACAGGGAAGTCCTCACTTAAAGAGCTCAACCAAACGATTTGCTCTCTGCTTCTCCTTCTTCACTAAGGGATACCCTTTCCTTGCCTAAACCTCTCCAATTAAAACCTCCAACTCTGATGTAACAGATTGCAAGGAAATGAGCTCTTGTTTGGGGAGTGAAGGTAGGATGAAGCTTAGAAGCAGTAAAAAGCACCACAGGTAATTTATCAAAAGCCTTTTCACTTTGCCAGAAAAGTCATTGTTGACAAATGTGAGTAACACATAAACCTCAACAATTCATCAAAGGGGATATTAATTCAAGTGCTGTTTTCTTCATTACTGATGTTCCAAAACCTAGAAGATTGATATGGCTGGCAAGGTTGCAGGGTTTAAGCCCAGTTTTCTGTGAACACTTTGATATAATGGAATACGAAGCACAGCAAAGTTGGGAAGGCAGAAGAAGCTCTCAGCGGGGAAAATGAATGTCTACGTAATTTGACAGCAGCCTGTCTGTGCATATCATGGGATATGTCTTTGTATGTCTATGCATGTGTTTGAACAGGCACCACGAAAAAGACAGAAGAATAAAGGGCCTTATCACCGTGTGTTAAACAAAATTCATATGAGGACTTGAAAAAATGTATTATAATATTAATATAAAGTTTTAAATGGTGAGGTATGTGCACATTTGGCTGATTTAGAGTAAATAGTTCTAATCACTCAGCTGACAAGCATGAGTTAAGCCTGGAAACATTTTTAGCCCATTTTTATTTTAATATGTCTGCTAGGTCACATATCCTGTACTATGACTCTACAGACATTTCTAAGCCTAATGTAGACTTAATTTCCTGTGATAAGAATCACGAAGGTCATCTGGGGGAGTTTTCTTCTCTCAGTACCAATAGTGCCTTCAAGGTGAGGGAAGGATTAGTACTCTTGAAGCATTAAGCAAGCCTTTTTATATTCTGGATTCTGGTGCTTTGACATCTGGGTCCCAATGATCCTGGAGGGAGAGCCACTCCCACCCAGGGTGAGTCAGTTCCTACAGATGGTAAATACTCTGCCTGGGAGCATGCCTTTCAAATGCAAACCAACCAATCCAGAGACAACACCCCAAACCTAATGTGATTTCCTAATGTGACTCTCACACTCCAGGCCACTATCCCCCTGCCCTACCCACCCCAGGGCCAGATACTTGACAACTCTAGACAGCTCCTGTACCTTAGAGCCTGTTGAAATTACTCAGATCAGCCAATCCTAAACCTGTTTACCCTCCCTCTCCTGTTCCTTACCCTGGAAACACACTAAAAGCTCCTGCCCAACTTCTCTCTTTACTCCTCTGCCTCTTAATGGATTGCAGCACTTCCCCCATGTGGCTCAGCATTGCGTGATGTGCCCCTTTCTTTTGGGAACCATGAGTAACAAACTATCTTCTCAATGGCAATCATCTCCTAAACTGTTGGTCTCACTAAACCTGAAAAATATGAAACCTATGTTGTATAACAGTAGAACCTCTGCTGGACTGCAGCTGGAACAATAATTCTGAAGAACTCTCTGCTGTGGCCTAAAAGACTGAAACCACATTTTTGCAGCTTTCTGGGAACAAGCACCCTTCTTCAGTGCAAATTGGCTTGAAAAATATTTAAGTAGTTGCAATGAATTGCAATTTAGCAGAAGCAAGACCCTGTCGTATAGCACTGTTATGGGAGAGTTTATTACCACCTTCCCCCAAAACACAAGGGATACACCTATGCACGCATATACATCAAAGCCCTAAAACAAAAAACCTTTAAGACTGCCCAGGCAGGATAATCCCTCTGATATCTTAGAAAAGTGACTATGATCATCTGTGTCTGAAATTTGCCCCTGGAGAGCTGCCTAGAAGCGCTGACTACTTGAGCTTGATGTTCTAACTCTTCCAGGTCTCCACTTCCCTTTTGCTGGTTAAGAGTTTTAACTTTGGAATTCATGGAGCTACCGAGAGTTAAGGTGACATTTTCCCCCTCCAGGCCCTGTCTGGCCAGGCTGCCTCAGCCCACTGGTCATTTCTGGATCATTAACAAACAGAAATATAGGCTGCCCAATAGGACAAGGTCTGATGTCAGGTTCAAAAGTGACAGAAAACAGCTCCTTATATAGCCAGGATGAACAAGCATAGGGTGGATGGTTTGGAATTGAGCAGCTTCCTGACACTGGTACATTTCGCCTACTTTGCCGTTTTGCCTATGGCCAACCTTGCTACCAAAAGAAATGCTAACGAACAGATGACCAAGATGGTCAGATCTTGGAAACTCACGTGAAAGATGGAAGAACACCTGTCTTTTCATGCCTTCTAAGCAATTCCTGTTCATTGTCTCTGTACCCATAGAAAATTCTGAACAAATTACAGGTCCCAAGAGATCACACCTGATTTCAATTCTAATGATGAGCTACATCATCTGCATTCACTTGGTAAGCTACAAACTCTGCTTTTCAATTGTCAGCACATAGTCTGAATGCAAGGAATAGAATGCAATCAAGCACAAATCACAGCGTCTGGACGTTAGGATCTGTTTTGAAAGAGGAATGGTCATAAATGGAAACTGATTTACCAATTCAGAACTCTATTACATCTCGGCCAATGAAAGAAAGTTAAGACCTAAACTTGTACAGCTTCACTATTGAGTCAACTATTCCCTGTACGTGCAGTTGAAATGTAGTTGCATTTATGTCCTTAACCTTCTTAAAAATGCATCACAAACTAGAACTGGAGCGACAGTTAACACTTCCCCCACAGGATAAAAACGAGTCAAATCTAAAAATGCAAAACCATGTACTGAACTCAGTTAACAACAGTGATGCCTTTTCTGGAAAAATTCTAGACCTACGTCTTCAATATATCAAAAACCAGGAACACAGAAAATGAATCAAAGATCGTGGAATGTAAAGAGGGTCTAAGCAGTTTCATCCGAATAAAAACATAGACTCATTACTTATCCAAAGAAGGAGTGAGTTAACTACTTACCAACACCTTGTCTTGATTTTACTTTCCCAAATCCAAACCATGAGAAATCTGAAAACCACAACAAAACATAAAATAAACTTCGAAAGAGAAGTAGAAACTGGAGGTGGTCAGCACCGTCCTTGGTCAAGTAATGCAACAAACTTCCCCCACAAAACAACAACAACAACAAAACCCACTTGGGATGAAAACTTCCTATCAAACGCCTGGAAACTAACCCTTGGATTTTTGTGTAAAGATTTATTTCCCATTCAGAGAACATGGAGGTTCCAATCAGAAAGAGACAGCAGCCTGTCTATGAGAAAAATAGCCACAACCAGGGTTAAGGGCTCTGAGCTGTTTTCTTTCTCACTTTCTTTCTTCCCCCTTAGTGGAGAGATCATTGCCTTCTATTGAATCATCTGACAGGGAAGCTGCAGGGGTGAAGACACACACAATGCATTTGACAAATGCGCTACAGCTCCGAACCGCAGCAATGTGGGAAAATAATAAGAGAAAACAGATCTTTTTTGAAGCTGAGACAGGCAGTAAAAAAGGAACACAAAATCTCGTGGGAGAGCAGACACTTGGGCTAGATAGAGATTCAAGAGGAAGGAAAAAAAAATCTAATTCTACATGGATTCCCACTCCTGACTTGCTGTGTGATGCTGGGCTGTGTACAGCCGGTCTGTGCCTGTTAGAATACAAGATCCAATAGAAATCCAGTGTAGGAAAAGACCTGCTAAACGTTTGGAGAGTGTCCCGTAAATAAAGCCATAGTTAAATGTCTGCTTGCTTCCTGAGCTCAACTATTCCCTTCTAGGTAATTTCCACTAGGTTCAAAGTGAATTCCACGCAGCAGGGAAATCCCTGAATGAGAGGAAGATAAAAGGAATGGACCCCAAATCAGTAACTGTGTTTCCCGCCTCTGTCATAATTTTTACAGGCATTTTGGATAACTAGCTAGCTAAATTGAAGAGGAGTCAATTTAAGTGAACGATGTACAGAAAAGCTCCTTGCACATTCAAAGATGACTTGCAAGGTTGTTGTCATGATGACTATTTGTTCATGGGTAAATGTAGGCTTTCTCTCCCTGGTATCCTACAACTTGACTACTGTTGTTGCATTTATTTCCTTAATCTTCTTAAAAATGGTTGCCATCCAACCTCTAAGCTGAATTTTACTTCTGATTGATATTCCTCTGAATGCTTCCTTCCAGGTTTTAGAAGACAAGATGAAGGCCTGGCTTTGAGCCACAGCCAAATAAAGATTCCTTTGCACAGAAGACAGTGAACTTCATTCACTGGAGCTGTTGGTCTACGGAGGCAGAGTCCTGCCTATGGATTTCTTTGTTACAACTAACCCCATTTAAAACAAAGTGTGTATTCCCACCGGTCATCTTTTGTTTTCCTATGTTTGTTTGATTTACATACTTTTTAAAAAAATAATTAGAAGATTTTATTAAATCTGGTACACACTTTTAATTAAACCATAGTTTGAATTTTTTAAGCCTATTTTTTCACTTGAGTAGCTTTTCAATGTTACATTCCCATTTTAGAGAGAACCCACTGAAGGTCAATGCCATCGCAGTCCCTCACTGATTGTACACTTCAGATTATTTTTAATCACTAACTATAATAAACAACTGCAGTGAACATCTTTACACATCTTAAATGCTCCCCTTCTCTTGCTTAAAATAGTTCCCTTAAGATAAATCCTAAAGATTGAATTACTCATTAAAAAAAAATGAATATTGTGAAGGTTCTCAATACAGGTTATCAGATTGCTACACTATGCCAGGTGTCACTTTCACCAACAGTATTTGAGAGGGTAGAAGTATATTTTTGAGCTCTATCCAATGGAAAAACTAAAGATGAACAATTTCCCCTTATAGGAATTGCTGAATTTCCCACCATTGTTGTGGCTGCACCTAACTGGGCAGAGACCTGGCAAATACTCCCCTGCCATATGTGCCCCATGAAACCATTCACACCCCACCTCTCCCAAGCTGGGGTTTTGCACAGGTACAATGAGAACTGCAGATATGCAGAGAATAAGAATTCCTCTCACTTGTGAAGTCATTACAGTTCACTGACTGCCTCCACCCACCCTGAGCACTTCTTCCTTGGTCCTCAGCCAAGCTTTGTTTACTTGAGAAATTATCCTATGCTTGTCGACTAGGAACTGAGACTCAGAGAGGCTGATACACTTAGCAAATGTCTCAGCTTGTGGTGACTGAGCCAGGATTCGTATCTTCTGAAGACAAATCATAGTGGAGTTTTTTTTCATTCTTTTTTAGTTGCATTTCCCATGCTCCAAAATCATCAAAATTAACCAAAATTTATAACAGTATAATTAGGATTCTATTTTAAATATAGAAAAACACTATAAGTAGTTATTCAATCTAATTTATTTATTTATCAGGCAGAACAGAGTCTTCAAAGAGCAATGAACTACAAAGCGGCCCTCAAAAAGATCTCAGTGAAGGATGAGGCATTCAAGAAGTCAGTTCAGGGTGTGGGAGCTCAGAAAAGAAGCCTCTATTCCAACGGAGGGTTGGGAGGGGGCTCAAGAGAGAGGGCTCAGAGGATTTCTAGAAAATAGATTAGGATTAGCTAAGAATGGGAAAGAGCAGAGGAAGGAATTCTGACTGCACTCAGAATCCAGTTCTGGCTAAGGTGAGAAGCGCTGAATGTGTCAAGAGGCCAATGCAGCTGGAAAGGGTAGGGGGACTGAGAAATACAAGTAAGGCCCAAGTCAAGAGTTTGGATATTCTAGTGAAAATTGCACAGTTAGGCTCAAAAAAATAATAATAAACCTCAGGCCAGGAAGTAACATTGTCAAGATTGATTTTAGAAAAATCATGTTGGCTGCAGGGTAAAATCAAGATTATGGGATGAAAAAGCTAAAGGCGAGAGATTGGTTAAGGAGGTTTTTAGAGAAATCAAAGCATGGGAGAATTGTGGCCTGAGCTGGGTATTGGGGAAATGGGAGGGTGAAGAAAAGGAGATGACTGCAGGCCTATTTAGGGACAGGAGCAGAACTTGGTAACTGATTGCTAATTGTGGGGCGTGTGGAGAGAAAACAATGAAGGTTTCAAATCTGGACAACTAGGTATATGGTTATGCTGCTCGTAGAGTCCCTAAGGAACTTAGAAGGAAAACAGATTTAGGGGTCAAACTGAGAACATGGGTTTGAACCACAAATTTCAAAAAAGGTGCCTATGGGGAGAAAATGGAAGGCAACACCCTCAGCTGGCAGAATGGTCTGAAGCTCAAGAGACAGGCTTAATACCAAAATCCTAGAGCCCATAGATCAAGCCGAGAATGGAAACTGGATTCTCTACCTAGGATTCGTTTCTCATTTGGACATATGCAATGCCCTGTCTTATAGGCACAAATGAAGAAGCACCCAACTGAGGCCAAATTTTGACAAAATTTTTCTTAAATTGATGAACTATTTATAAGTTCTGTTTAAAATTAACTCAGTCATTGTGTAGGAGAGAATGCAATCTTCTTGATCATACCTCACACTACCTGGAACATTTAACAGACCAAGTATAGAAAGGTCAGATTGGCATCTCACCCCTAGAAACTCTTATTCATTCAACAGTTCTTTTTTGATGGATGTAAGCAGTCGTCTTAAAACTTTAATACTAAATTTCACAAGCAAAATTTTCCCACAAGGACAAAAAGAAACAATTTCTCAATTTCCTGTGATGTTTCATCCATTGGGAGTAGAGTCCTGCCAAACCTTCTTTTATTTTCTCTTTAATAAGAGACACTTTATTCACTGCAAAATAAAGGGCTCCTTCAAAAGTAAATGTAGCTGTAGTGAGCTTAAAGAATCCCCTTCTTTTGGAATGCAGACCAAGAAAGACTCGAAATTATGAAATTAACCAATTAAATCCATCTCTTGTTGAAGAAAGCTCAACCTTTTCTCTGACCAGAGAGAAGAAATGTAGGAAAAAATAGCACGTAAACACATTAACAAGTCTAAGATGGAATTCAAATTAAATAAATGGCAAAAAATACTGCTTTTTAAATGCCTCTTAAAGGAAAGAGCTAAAATGTAGGGGGTTGAAAAGGAAAATTTATGATGTAAATGAGAGAATCAGAGGAAGGAGGCTGGAAACAGGCAATGTGGAAGAAATTTGACCTTCCCTGTAGGTACTGAATTGCGCAAACACTAAACATGAGGCTTAGAAAGGTTCCCATTTCAAGAGCAAACAGCTTCCGGATATTTTTAAGTTTCAGAAAAATCATTTTGGTATGTTAAGAGAAAATCAGCTTTTCTCCTTTCTAATGCTGAAGAAACTAAAATTTGCCATGTTCTCAAATGTAATTTCTTTATGTTTTAAGGTAAGACTCCACCCTCCACCCCCAAGAAAAATCTTACCATTGTCATGGAATCAAATGGTAAAATATGATTTACTAATAAAAAAGGACTTCACCTCCAACTTCTTAGGACCACACCCACTCTCTGAAGGACATTTGAAAAAAGAGTCTCCAGGCTGCTTTGCTTCAGGGAGAGGATGAACCAGAGCCGAGTCCAGAGTAGACAGGCCAAGGGCTTGCCTGAGTAGCCAGTAAACTGTCACATCAAAGATCTAGAATGACTGCTCATTGGAGTGAGAGAAAATGAATGCAAAAATCGCCTTGTTGACAGTATCATCATCTCTTTCCTACTGGCACATAATCGGGGTGAGTAATAGTTTGCTTCAAATTAATTCCAGTTCCTCGGGACACAGAACAGTGTAGTTTGGGGCCAAGTTTCCACTTCAATTTGATCTTAATCTTTTACCTAAGGACATGCCCTTAATAGAAGAAAGCCCCATCTCCACAGTCTAGGAAGAGGGCTTGCTTTGAGCTCAACTGGTTCTGGAAATCATGACACAACGGGTATTGTATCTTCCTGACCAACCTTCACTTGGCTCCATCCCTTGTTCTTCGTCAAACTTACATTGCGAGGTATTTCCACTGTTCTCTAAAAATGTAACATTGAGCAACTCCTTTATATGACAAATATAAAGAAAAATGTGTGTATTATGGCTGAACCTCCTAACTGTTCTCTGAAATTTGTATTTCCCTTTTTCCCCACCCCATTGGGCTAACAGCTACACCATATTTCCCAGCTTCCCTTGTGGTTAGCTGTGGCCAGATGGCTAAATTCTAGTCAGTGAAGTGGGTGCAGAGCAGTGGGTCCCACTTGCAGTCTTTACCTATTAAGACTTCCTCTGTGTGCTCCCTTCTACCTGGCCAGAATTAAGATAACACATAGGGCAAGCTTGGAAGTTAATGGCTTAAAGATAGCACAGGGTCATTTCAATAAACAACGAATTCTCCCAGTATTCTTAGGTGGGCATAGACAGAGTAGAATACATTTCAGAGTCTTTCTAGTAGAAGGCCAATGATGCTGAGCTGTCTCTCCTTCAATTGTTATTCATAAACAAAATGTGCTTGAACTGTGATCCACTTTGGGACTGACTTACCATTTATAGAAAGCCTACCCCAGCTACAGATGTAGACCCAAAAAAAAAAAACAAATACGTATGCTTGAGGTTTTATTAACTGACTCCATGACTTCCCAGCCTCTCATCACAAATTTAAAGTTGTGTGTCAGTGCACATTTGCATTTTCCTGGAGAGGAGAGCCACAGATTTCATCAGATTTTCAAAGAGTTCTCACCCCCAAATGCTAAGAACTACTTCAATACATATCAATACCTACAGAGACAAAGATATAAATGTGTACGTACTCTGTGTTTGTATTCTATCTACTTATGTTCTCTATCAATAGTTGAGTCTGGAAACTGAAAAGCATCTATCATCTCTCACCTAGATTTCTTCAGTAGCCTTCTAACTTAGCTCACTGCTTCATTCTTCCCTTCCCCGACCTGCCAGAGTAATCATTTTCAAGTATAAATCAGATTATTGCATTTTCCTGCTTAACATCCTCCAAAAGTTTCTCGTTGCACTTACTATAAACTTCTGATTCTTACTAGAGTCTCTCATGACATGGCCAACCTACCAGGTCTTCCGCGTCCCTGGCCTCATTCCCTATGAAACAGCCCACTGTCCTTTCTCCTATTCCTGCTCACTGCATTTTTTCATGCCTCTTCCCAGAATCTCCTCCTCAGGCTTTTTTTGTTTTGTTTTTTGAGACAGTTTCACTCTGTTGCCCAGGCTAAAGTGCAGTGGTGTGTTCTCAGCTCACTACAACTTCCGCCTCCTGGGTTTATGTGATTCTCCTGCCTCAGCCTCCCTAGTAGCTTGGATTACATGCCTGTGCCATCATGCCTGGCTACTTTTTATAGTTTTATTAGAGATGGGGGTTTCACCATGTTGGCCAAGCTGATCTTGAATTCCTGACCTCAAGTCATCCTCCTGCCTCAGCCTCCCAAAGTGCTGGGATTACAGATGTGAGCCACCACGCCCAGCCTCTAGGCTCTTTTTTATAACTACTTCTCATTTTTCAGGTTTTGGGTCAAATATCACACTATCAGAGAGATCCCAACTTCACCATTTTAATCAGAATTTCTCTGAACTCCTTTCCACTCTCTATCAACTTATTCTTCTCAGTAGGTACCCATACGTGACCTTTTTTATTGATTTATTGCTTATTATCTGCATCCTTTTCTGGAATTTGGGCTTCAAGAAGCCAGCGACTGTCTTAGACCAGCTCCCCTAGAAAAGACTCTGACTCAAAGATTCAAGCAAAAGTCATTTGCTAAGAAGACATCCCAGGAAGCACAGAAGGAGTAGTCAAAAAGTGAAACAAAAAGAGGAAGGAAGCCTGTCATGGATACATTATCCAGTGGGTTACACTGCGGACAATTGGAATTCAAATGCCTGGGGAACTTAGAGTGATGGGGTAGAATGAACCTTAGAGTTATCCCATCCCAAAGGTGGGGAAACTGGGTCATTTACCCTTCAACTCCCACCCGTCGCTGACTGAGGGCTTCCAGCTAAGCAAAGGTCCTTAAACAGAGTCATGGGTGGTTACAGGAAGACTCTGCAGGCTAGTTCTGGGTTGGTGAGAGCTGAGAGAACATGGGCAGGGCGGGGGGCGCCAATAGCATTTGCTACAGGGATCTTGTCTGTGTAATTCACCACCATCTCCAGTGCCTTGCATACACACTCAATAAACACTTAGGGAATGGATAAATAAGAACAACAATTTTGAAAAAGCAGAACAATATTAAATATAGCAAATATAATGAAAATGCCAATATGCAAATTATACACACAACATAAAAACCATCATATATTTTGCAAATATATTTGCTACCCTCCTGATTTGTGGTTCTCCAATGGAAGATGACTGAAGACAGTATTTAAAGCTGAGCAATTCTTAGAATCCAGGCAGTAGTGTGGACCAAAGAGCTGCACTAGAATGTCAGAAGACGTGGGCCCTCTCTATCCACTTCCAGAAGTGAATGGCATGACCTTCAGTGGGTCACTTCCCTCCTCATAGACTCTGTTTCCTACTCCATGAAAACAAAGGTTGAAAAGTGGCATGTAAGGGCTGTTCAAGCTCTCAAAGTCTATAGGACTAAACATGAGGCATATATGACTGAGAAGATTGACGCATGGCCTTGTATAGCTTTCCTGAGCCTCGATATTTTGGGAATGTGAGATCATGTGCAATTTAAGGAAAAGCACTCAGTCAACCAGCCTAGATTTTCTCTTGCTAAATAATACTCAGATGCTTTGGGGCCACCATATCCTCATGTTAGGAGAAAAGGCCAGTGCTCTGCAAAAGCAATTGAAAAAAAAAATATTTATTGAATGTTTGCTGTATGCCAGGAAACTTATTAGAGATCAGATATTACTTTAATCTGAAAATTGATCAGCATCTATGTCAGCATTAAAAAAAAAAAAAGCCTTACATTCCATAAAGTTCAGAAGCCTCAAGTGGGAATAGATCAAACTAGATTTGCCTAGAACATAGCAAAATGTCTTGATCATATATATTTCAAATATTTGGTTTTGAGAAGAAAATTGCCAACTATTTCTCTCTTTTATTTTGTACATGTGGACTATTTAAAAACAATTTAGTGGGTCTAGATTTTATTCATTCCTAATTAAACTACACAAAACATTGAGTTTTTAAAATCTTTTGTAGATTCCAGAAAGTTTTTTCTTTAACAAAGGTGGTCACAATCTTCCCTGGGTAGGTGAAAAATGGAACCTGCAACTCCTAATAATTAGTTTCCATGATTGGAACTTTGAGAAAGGCAGGGGCAACCTCTGCTTAATAATGAGAGTTGACAGATGCAAGAGTCATATCAAAGATTTGCCTTTCTACAGTACCACCCCAGTGAGAGCTCAAAATGCTTTATAAACATTTTCTCAACTGTCACAAGCTCCCTGCAGCGAAGGCAGGTGATGTCTGGTTGCACACACACACAATTTCCCTGTTAACACTGTCTTAATGTTGGGTGAATGACTGCCTGAGACATGCCCCAAATTGCCTTCTCTCTGCAAAGCCATGCTGGTTAGCACTCAGGGAAAGTGTTTGGGAAAGAAACTGGCTGATTCTCAGGGAATCATCTTAGAAGTGATGTTAGCAGCCCTCTAAGAGACTAACAAGTCCACAAGGTCTGGCAATCACTTTATGTCAAATTCCCAGGAGCTTTTGTTTCCAAGGAAAACCTAAACAATGACTCAGGCCTTGGCTGACTTGCCCAGACCTGTCCATTGTGCACAGTCACCAAGTGAGTCCAGAGTGAAGGAAGGCTATGCTCTCCGCTCTTCCTTGCATAAGCTTTGTTACCACATTAAATGTGTTTGGAAACGCCTTTGCAATTTCTGCTACATATTTATAGTTATATTCATATTTATACTTACATTATTTATATTCATTTATATAAAACATGCAAATTCTTTTTTTAGTCCTTCTAGACCAACATTTGTTGTAGCTCATGCAAAGCACCACACAGGAAACTTTTTGCAGTTGTATTATGGAATTTTGGAGGAAGGAAGAAAATGGTAAGGTTTTTAGCTCTATTCTCCTTACAGGATATTTTCCATTTTAAGTGTATCTAAATTCTTCCCACCAATCTGGGAACTGTGGTGACCTGCTTCATGTCACCTTTCAGCACCTTTGTCTTTCTTCTTAGTGACCCATTGTCTCCTTTCCCATCCCATCACCACACTCGAATCCATCCAAAGTCAGGAAGTGTGTGGGGCCAACACAATAGCCAAAATGTTTATTTAATTGTATTATTGTGTGCTCTTCTGTTAGGAAGTTCCCATAATGGAATAGAACATAATAGGATGATACACACTTATAAAGCTGGGTTCGGAAAAAAAAATAATTGGATAAAATGACCATAAATAGGACAAAATGAAAACCCATTATTTAAAATGCAATGCCAGTCAAACAAATTAACTATGGGCCATGATGCACACTGTCAGTGGAAGAAACCCAAGCCCATCAGATGAGACTGCATTTCTTTCCTTGGTGTTTTCCCACTAAATGCCCAATGTGCTCTTTAGGGTCCACTGATTTTCTGGAAACTAATCACAGTTGATTGCCTAGGTCAGTGGTTCTCAAAGGGGGCGATTTTGCCTCCCAGGGGAAATTTGGCCATGGGGATGTTTTGGGGCTGTCACAACTATGGGGTGAGTGGAGAGTGTGTGGTAGGATCATCTAACAGGCAGAGATCAGGGACAACAAATAGGACAGTCCCCACAACAATGAATTCAAGGCCCCAAATGTCAACAGTACTGAGATTGTGAAACCCTGACCAGATCATAGACCAGCAAGGGTGGAATTTATACTAAAACCTTTTCTCCCTGCTAAAAAGAAATCCTAGCCTGCTTATGCTCATGATCACCACAAGAGTTTAGTTTTCTTCCACATTATTTTAATGGTCTCATCTCTAGTGACCTGGCTGCCAGCCCCTTTCTCTCCCAGTTTATCTTACACCTCTAAGAAACAGCTCTGAGAGTGTCATTTCTGCTGCTCCCAAAACCAGAAGTGCATTTCTGACTCTGAACAGAGAGATAATGCAGTACAAAGGAACAGAAACTGAGTTTGCACTACCTTGAGTGTTAAGTCTTGGATTTGCCATTTCCTGACATAACTTCCATAATTACTCAGTCTGTCTCTGAGTTCCTTTCTATTGGATGGGGTGATGATTACTGTCCTGATGACCTGATTGGACTGTCTTAAGGTCATGTGAGCTTTGATGAACATATTGGTGTTATATAAACATAGGAGTAAGGGAATAATAAGGTCCAAACTCTTCAATGACATTCAAAATCTTTACCTGGCCCTATGACCTGGCTCCAGCTTTATCACCTTAATTTCACCTTGATTCCAGTTAAACTATTAGTTTGCATTCTTCAATAAAAATGCCTTGATTTTTCCTATTAGTTCATTCAAAAACTATTCACTGACCACCTGATGGATGCAGGAGAGTGTGATAAATGCTGGGGTTGTAATGAGAGTAGAAAAAGGTAATCACATTCCCTGTCTATATGCAGCTTTCAGATTTGTTGTCTTTGCATTTGATGTTTTTTCCCCCCACCAGACATGTAGCCCCCATGCTTCATCTTTGATCATTAAACCCATTTATTCAACAAAATTCACATTAAAAGTTACTCTATCATGAGGCATTTATTTATTCCCCAAATCAGAAATAATTGACATTTGGGCTGTTTGTCTCTTATGATAAACACCACATTTTGCACTGCATTCATTATTTAAGTAATCTTATTTCTCCTATTAGATTTTAAGCACTCTGTGTGGGGAAAAAAAATGTCTTACTCAACTCGATACCCTCTTCCATAAGCTTCCTAAGTTACAACAGTGTCAAGCAGGGCAGTTCCCACATAGTAGGTATTCAATAGCTGTCTCAATTTCTAATTAAAAGGTTTTAAAATAGGACATAAAATGCCCACAAAATAGTAGAGACTGAATTATAAAGCTCAGAGACAGACAACAGTAGGAACATTCATTAGTGCTGTCTACTGTTCTCTGTATTTCCAAGGTACCCTGTTCTTTCTCTGTCACAGTTCATCTCACTCTGATTTTTAACTATCTACTCACTTGTAACCTCCTCCTAAACTGTAAGTTCTTTATAAGCAACACATGTTTCTGTCTTGTCTCCCCACTGTACTTTTTTTTTTTTTTTTTTTTTTTTTATACGGAGTCTCTCTCTGTTGCCAGGCTGGAGCGCAGTGGCGCGATCTCGGCTCACTGCAACCTCCGCCTCCCGGGTTCAAGCAATTCTCCTGCCTCAGTCTCCTCAGTAGCTGGGACTACAGGTGCATGCCACCACCAGCTAATTTTTGTATTTTTAATAGAGACAGGGTTTCACCATGTTGGCCAGGATGGTCTTGATCTCTTTACCTTGTGGTCTGCCTGCCTCGGCCTCCCAAAGTGCTGGGATTACAGGCATGAGCCACCATGCCCGGCCTCCCCACTGTACTTCTAGCATTGAATACAGTGCCTGGTTCATTGTAGGTACTAAAGAGATGAATGAATAAATGAATAAATCTTGGATGAATTGCAACTTTTTCACCTTTGCATTCTTCAGTTAAGAACCAAATTTGGTATAGTACAAATCCATGATTATGTTAGATATTGCACTGCTCGCCTCTCCTTCCTTGCTCAGCAGATAATTGGACTCCCCAACCCAATGATCCATGGTGCTTGCTTTTGCCAATGAAAAAGTAAGCAGAAATGACCCGGCACTTATAGGCAGAAAATTTAATAGTCAGTACTGGGGTTTTCACTTCCTCTTCATCCTGCCACAGTGAACTATGAAGCCTGGTGTTCAGAAGGCAGCATCATGAGGTTCTGGGTTCCTGAGAGACTAAAATAAATACAGTTCCCCCTGCCAAACTGCAGCAGGAGGAGAACTCATCTTTCCTGTTTTTAAGGGTTATCTTTTTCTGCAATAGTGAACTTCCAAGTGAATCTTATTGGAAAGCAGTCTTATCTATAAAAATATAGGGCTTTTATCTTATAAAAAGACTCTAATATGTATGCCTAAGAAAGTACATATGTAGTCTCTAAAGCATATGTAGGTGTGTATATAAATATGTAATATATAAATGTTTACAATAAAGTGATGCATGAAGTTTATAAAAAGTTACTCTAACTCATATTGACAAATAAATGTGACCTTCCAAGCCATCTCCTCAGAAGGCCATACACTTATATCCAAAGATGATGCCTCATATTTTCGCTGTATTTTCAAAGCTCCCCTTGGGGAATTATCTTAATGTACTAGAGTTTACCAATTATGCAAATCTTTATTATTGGAGAGAAAATTTGAATTTTTTCGTACTCAAAGATCATTTGGTGCCAGGTGTGACAGAATACATAAGTGATTAAGCTGGGGCACATCACCCTTATTCAAAATGTCAGGGGTCTGATTCTGTAGTCTCAGACTTCTGGCTTTCTTGTGGATCTCTTAACTTTTCACTAAAGTCACTACCAAAAGATGAGTCCCATAAAGAACTCTTGCTTGATAATTATCAATTTTTTTCATAGTTCTAGAATCATAACTATATGATGTCAATCTCCAAAAAAGCTTCTTGGTCCCTAAATTCAGAGTTGGTAAATAGAAACAACATGACTGGGTACATAAATAGGTGATCTTCACAGTGTACATTAGAAGCTGCCTGGACACATTTATTTTCAGACATCATAAAAACAACTGGACTCCTGGTGGATAAAATCACACCTAAACCGGGATTAATTAGAGATGCACAGCTGGGGATTATCATTTTTGTTTATATTATGGACTGAATTGTGTACACATAGAATTCATATGTTGAAATCCTAATCCTCAGTGTGACTATATTTGGAGATAGGGCCTTTAAGGATGTGATTAAGGTAAATGAGGTCACAAGGGTAGGTCCCTATTCCAGTGGGGATGGGGTCCCTATAAGAATGGACACCAGAGTGTATGTTTGAGCTCTCACTCTGTCTCTCTCTCTCTCTCTCTCTACTGGGGTCACAGAGAAAAGGCCATGTGAGGACACAGTAAGAAGGTGGCCATTGGCAAACCAAGAAGAGAGCCCTTACCAGGAACCCAACTAACCAGCACCTTGATCATGGACTTGTAGCTCCAGAATTATAAGAAAATAAATGCCTGGTGTTTAAGCCCCCAGTCTGTGGTATTTTGTCATGGCAGCCTGCGCAGACTAATGTAGTTTATTTGTCTGTTGTTTTGACTGCCAACCAATATCCACCTCCTCCTCCTTCTCAACTGGTAAGGATTTTCCTTTGGTTATTCACCCAACTCCCAGGCAGCCAATGTGATTCTAGGTGGAACCAATGGCTCAGACATAAATAAACCAACATACTTCCAATCCCTGCCCACACTGGTTTGTTCAAGGATGAGCATATGACTAAAGTTGTCCTGATCAAAGCGAAGTCTGTGATGTGTGTTCAAAGACTGACCTAAGCCACATTTTCTTTTCTGCTGGATGGGCATCTGGAGGATATAGCATCAAGAGTGGATGCAAGTCATCTGTCCTGAAACCATGAGACAAATGTTTGTCTTCAAGTTGAGCCATCCAAATGGAAAATAACCAAAAGATGGATCCTGGCCACAGTGTTTGGGCCTAACATCAAGCCACATGCAAGCTTGTATTTACTCCTGGATGGTATATTTATGTGAAACAATAAATCCCCACTATTGTTCAAGCCATTTGCAACTATAAAATGCCAAACTAACACAGGGATTGGGCAATAGTAGTCTTATTTTCAAAAAGTTACTTCTGCATCCCCAGAGGCCAGAGTGAATGGGTACCACATTCTGGAGTCCTTTCATGCGCCCAAGTTTTATTACCACTAATGTTGAATTGGCCTGTTATGGAGATGTAAATGTCCTGCTCTTCAAAGGCATGTTTGACAGGATAAAAAGCTTTGGGATTTCAATGACTTTGACTCCTCTGGAGATGGGAGGACAGCCTATTTTAGCAATTTCCATGGGAATGAATAGACATATACTTTAGCTATTCAAATATTTAACTAGCTCTTTTGTTGTTGTTTTGAATCCCAAGGAGCTGCAGCTGCCTGTTTGTGTCTGTTGTGCCTTTAAGGGGCTTGCTGATTCAGTAGGATCCCTTGAATGCATTAATTAGCCTTCTCTCATTTTCCCAGCCCATGCCTATGAAGAAATGAGCATTTGCAGCTCCAATTGCCGGGAACGATGCGAGTCTTGAGGGTACTAAATAAATGGAGGCTCAGAGTTGCAGCCTTTTGATGGGCAGTTTTACTCTGGCAGGAGCCTGCATGGCAAGGCTTGTGTGGTTGCATGATTAATTTATTGGCTATCACTATTGGCAGGCAAATGAAACACAGGCCCTGGATTAAAGTGTAACCGGGGAGATGGGGCATTCATCAGCCCAGGTACATGAGTCAGAGGAGGTAAGGATCCAGAGAAAATAAAATGTTATAGAAGGCTGGAAAATGATTTATCACTTTTAATATATATCATCTAAGCCCAATCTTTATAACTGCTTGTAGGCCTTCATGTTGTGAAGACTTTGGCAATAAAACACTCCTTCCTTAAAACACTAAAGTGGAAGATGCTGGCGGGAAAAATAAAGAATCATGAAGAATGAGCTGACTGTAAAAGCAAAAAATAGTGTCCAGCTTAAAATTAAATTTCCACTTGTTTCTTCTTAAATGATTTAGAAATATAGCTTTCGCTTGGAAAAACTGCATTCTATTGATCACGTGGAGAGGACGATGAGAGGTCTGTCCAGGACGGCCAATTTCTCAGATCCTTTTGGAAACTATAATATGAAAAAATGCACTTTCAAAGGGTAAATGTTCACATCAGGTTTAACTGTTAATCTAACAAATAAATTACTGTTAGCAAAGAATCCTTGAGCTTGGAAGCTTGAATATACACAATTAAATGTTGTCAAATTTGGAAGTTAGCAAGATTAAAGTCTTGCAATTAAACGGAGGCTTGTATGAAACGAGACATCTCTGTTTACCTCATTGGGTTTATTCAACCCAAGAAATTTTAAGACCCATTTTTGGGAAGGCTTCCCTTTTCGTAATGGGCAGAAACAAATAGAAGCACATGCCTTAGCATTCTGTAACACTTTATGGCTTCTTATTTTTTTCAAATTTTAATAGGCTTTGGAGTGCAGGTGTTTTTTGGTTACATGGATGAGTTCTTAGTGGTAATTTCCGAGATTTTAGGGCATCCCTTACCCAAGCAGTGTACACTGTACCCAATATGCTGTCTTTTTTTTTTTTTTTTGAGACAGAGGTTTGCTTTGTTGCCCAGGCTGGAGTGCAATGGCACAATCTTGGCTCACCACAATCTCTGCCTACGGGGTTCAAGTGATTCTCCCGCCTCAGCCTCCCAAGTAGCTGGAATTATAGGCGTGTGCCACCATGCCCGGCTAATTTTGTATTTTTAGTAGAGACAAGGTTTCTCCATGTTGGTCAGATTGGTCCCGAACTCCTGACCTCAGGTAATCCACCTGCTTTGGCCTCCCAAAGTGCTAGAATTACAGGCGTGAGCCACCACGCCCGGCCTCAATATGCTGTCTTTTATCCCTCATCCCACTCAATCAATACCACCACCAAGTCCCCTCAGTCATTATATCATTCTGTATGTTTTTGCATCCTCATAGTGTAGCTCCCACTTATAAGTGAGAATATATGGTATTTGGTTTTTCATTCCTAGGTCACTTCACTTAGAATAATGGTCTCCAGTTCCATCCAAGTTACTGCAAAATACTTTATTTCATCCTTTATTATGGATGAGTAGTATTCCATGGCATGCATATATGTATATATATATATATATATATATATGCACACTCACACATACGCATACACACCGATTACATATATATACATATACCATGGAATATTACTTACCATTAGCCAAGAATCTTTGAGCTTGGAAGCTGGAATCTACACAATTAAGCACTGTTAAATTTGGAAGTTAGCAAGATTAAAGTCTTTCAATTAAATTGAGAGCCATTTTTGGGGAAGGCTTTCCTCTCTGTAATGGGCAGAAACAAATAGAAGCCAATAGTGATAGCCACAAACAAATAGAAACAAATAGGGATAGCCACGTGTGTGTGTGTGTGTGTGTGTGTGTGTGTGTGTGTGTGTGTATGTGTGTATACACCACATTTTTCTTTATCCACTCATTGATTGATGGGCACTTAGGCTGGTTTCATATCTTTGCAACTGCAAACTCTGATGCTATAAACATGCTTGTGCATGTGACTTTTTCATATAACTTCTTTTCCTTTGGGCAGACACCTGGTAGTGGTATCGCTGGATTGAACAGTAGTTCTACTTTTAGTTCTTTAAGGAATTGCCACACTGTTTTTTATAGAGGTTGTCCTAGTTTACATTCCTACCAGCAGTGTAAAAGTGTTATTCCCTTTTCACCACATCCACACCAACATCTACTGTTTTTTGACTTTTTAATTATGGCCATTCTTACAGGAGTAAGGTGGTATTTCATTGTAGTTTAATTTGCATTTCCCTCATGATTAACACTTTATAACTTCTTACAGTTACTGTGCTTCTCAGTTCCCCTTCAGAAATGTCAGCTGTTTATAACAGAAGGGCAGGAAAAGACCAAGAATTTATGCAAGTTACTCAGAAACATCAGCAAATATAACAGGAGAAGAATAGGGAGTCATTTTTCCCCTCCCGATTTGATCTCCCTCCTCTTACAAAAATTCTCTGACTTATTGTGAATGTGGGAAGAGCCTGCAATATGTCTATAAATATGAAGTCCACTACTTTATTCAAAACAGTGAACCATCTATGGCTGGACTAAGGCTGGCTGAAAAGGTAGCAGCCAGTGCTCTGGCCCAGGCCTCTTCAGCTCTCAGGCAGCTGCTGCTATGGCCTGTTCTAGCTTCCTGCTTCCCTCTGGTCCATCCTTCATGTTGCAGCTGAAAAGACCTTTCTAAAATGCCACTAGTATCTTCTTCTTCTCCCCATTCCCACTTAAAATGGATCAGTAGTTTCACATTACTGCATTAGAATCCAAACTCCCCATCTAGGCCCTGGCCTCAACTTTTTTCTCTCTCCCGTCTTACATCCTAGCAACTGCAGTAGTGATTGGTAGCTCAATGCTCATATTGTGCTGTGTCTTGCCTCTATGTTTTGTCAATGCCAATCCTTTTCCCTTAAAATACTTTTCCCGCAAAATCCTTTTCCCTCAAAAATCACCTCCTTTAGGATACCTCCCTGACTCCTTCAGACTGGGCTAAATGTTTCTCCTGGCTGCTCACATAAAACTCTTTGCAGATCTTGATGAGAACCATGCATTATAACAATCTGTTTACTCATCTATGTCCTCAACTAGAACGTAAACTCCTTAAAAGAAAGCTTCTAGTTTTTCATCTCTTTATTTCTACACAGTGCATAGCATAAAGCCCTGACCCCTGCAGCAGGCCTGCACATGGCTGAGGCGTTGCAACGCTCCCTGACTTGTGCCTCTTACAGTTGTCTGACTGAGGGTAGAGCCAGGCTGCATGTGGCTCACCTTTGGAGAGCCACACCTTTGAGTTCTAATTCTCTGCCCTCAAAAATCTCCAAGGAGAATGCAAGTGTGCCTGGTAAAAAGAACACATCAAATCATTATAACAAAGCACTGCTGGTGGGAAGCTGGCTCACCTCTCAGTCGGGTCCTGGCAGTGAGGGACAGTGGGAGCCACCTCCAACGGAAGGAAAGTGAAGGGTGAGAAAGGCCTGCAGCTCAGGGGACTTCCTGGGAGCTGGCAGAATCCTGTGCTGGGAAGGGAGGCTACTGAGAGAAGAGCAGAAACACAGGTCCCTTGCCTCATTCACTTTGCAAGGCATCCAGAGCACCTGCAGATAAAATAACTGCTCATCTACTGTAGACCCAGGGAATCAATCCACTAATTTAAAATGTTGAGATTGAAAACCTACTGTGTGCCATACTGGAGGAAGAATTAGCACTTACTGAGTTCTTTTTATGTATGAGGCATTTTATTAGATCCTCACCACAATACCATCCAGTAGGTGCTATGACCCCCATTCCTGCAGGAGGGAACCGAGGTGCTGGGGAATTCATTCAATCAGACAGTAAATGAAGCAAAGTGAATACGTAGTTCTTGCTCTTAGATACCAAGAATTATTCAAAAGACTGGATCATGAGAATAGATTAGGAGGTCCTCCAGGCACATACCCTGCCTCATTCCTCTCCTTGGAGATAGTCGTGGTCATTCATAAACTTCTGGAAAACTGGGTGGCCCCAGTGTAGGGTCTCCTAAGGCCTTTGCATTGGTCCTACCAGTGGGTCTAGAACTTGGCCATTTAGTTCTCCCAAGTGTCCACAGAGATCTAGTTCTCCCCAATTGCGGCATTAAAAAACTGAGGGTTTGAATAATCGGTATAGCCAGGTGGTGGTGCCAGACTGTGGATGAAGTGAGGTTCCAATGGTCATATGGAAGAAAGCCCCAGCCATCGCTGAAATCGGCCCCAGGAAGAGGGGAGCGCCCATGGGCATGCAGGTTTCTGCTGGAGAACCCAGAGTGAGACCAGGGAAGCAGCACTAGGGGTGGAAAACGAGGAGAGGCAGAGCCACGGTCAGAATCCCAATCCTGGAGCAGTCAGATACTCGTGAGCCTGCAGTGCAGGTAAAATCCTGAGGCAGATCAATAACTTCAGCCAAGGGTCTTCCTCTGGGTTCAGAGCTGGCTGTTGAGTTACCCAGAACTAGGATGAGATTCTCACATAGTGCCTTAAAATGTATTTTTCCTCAGATAATGAAAACACAGGTTTATGAAGATAACACTGGGAGCCATGGGGAGAACGATTTGCAGGAGGGCAAGACTTGCATCAGGAGGGTGAGGGGTGAATAAGGAAGTGCAGGTGGCAGGGCAGAGCCTCTTCATAAGGAATGGAGTTGCATCCCAAAGTACATTCAACACCCAGATGAAGCTCAATCAGCCTTTTCCTGAGCAGAAGAGCTGTAACGGCATGCAAGACTGGCTGGATATGAAAACAGGGGATTAGCGGGGATTCCAGAGTCACCAACATTGCTTGTGTCATCAAACCTCTGGGGAAGGATGAATAGTTCTGCTGGTTGCTTCAATGCTTCACATATCTGCACATGTGGAAACATCTGGGCCACTAACATTTGCACTTTTTGTGGGATGCTTCTCATCACATGGCCCTGAACCCTGCTGTGCCCTAGATTCAACCTGGGATGTTCATTCTTTCATTCATTTATCTAACAAATATTTATCACCATGAACTGTTTTAAGACAAGTGAAGAAATGGACCAAAATTTCTGCCATGGATGTAGCTTATATTTTGTGGGGGCAGACAGAGAATTATCAACAACAACAAGGAAATCTGCAGCACGCCTGAGAGTGGTAAGTGCTCTGACCATAGGTCAGGTGGGAGGAGGGACTGGGACAGTCTAGCAGGCTTAAGGGCTGCAATTGAAAACCATGGCTAGGGAAGGCCGCCCAGAGACGGTGATATTTGAATAAAAACCTGAAGGAGAGGAGAAGAGCATTCCAGAAAGAGGGAGCCACAAATACAAACGCTGTACAGATAGAGTACAGTGCTCAGAGTGTACTCTAGCCAACGTGGCCAGATAATCAAGGAGAGAGTACGGTGCCCAGAGTGAGCACTGGGCAATGTGACCAGTTAAACTAGAAGAGATTAGAGAAGACTGCACCAGGTTAGTAGCTGTGAAGGTGAAGCAAAGCGGTTGGAGTCTAGCTATACGTTGAAGACAGAACTAATATAGTCTGGGGATGTAAGTGAAGAGAGGGGTCACAAGGACTCACAGGATTCAGCCTGGGTGTCCATTTATTGAATTGAGTTTGACCATGGGAGGGTCACATCTCATGGGACAACTCAGGGCTCTGTGTTGGTCATGCCAAGTATAAGATGCTCTCCTGGGGTCCAAGTGGAGCTGCTGAGCAGATGGCTGGTATACAAGCCCACAGTTCAGAAGACAAGTCTCCACTGGAGACGAGAGGTAGGCAACGCCAGCAAGGAGATGGATTCAAAACCCATCTGAGGTTTCTAAAGACTGGATAGAATCCCGTATGAGGGAGAGCAACTGGAGACGAGAGGGGCTCAAAGACTGAGCTTCAAGGCCCACTTGGTAGTTTTCTTCTACTACCCATGTAGAAAGAAAAGAGAGAATGGGGCAGCCTGGCGCCAGTGAAGAAAGTGAAGTCAGTGAAGAAAGAAACAAGAGGCTGTGCTGGGTGCCTCCAACAAGCCACGTGGGATAAGCACTCAGGGTGGCCGTGGGACTTAGCAACGCAGTGACCTCCAGGAGGGACGCTCTAGTGCAGCATTTGGAGTGAAAACCTGATTCGAGGGAATTAAGGAGAAAGAGAGGAATTGGAGAGAGGAAGAATCCTTTCGAGAGAAGGTTGTTGGAGGAAAAGGAGAACAGAGTGCTAGATTGGGGCATGGTGCGTGTGAGGTCCAGACAAGTGTGTTTTTTCAGACATGAGGAATATGAGCGTCCAGATTTGTAAACTGATGGTAATGATCCAGTTCAGAAGAAAATGTAACACTGCAGGAAAGAGAGGGGACAATGGCTAGGTGATGTCTTCCAACAGGCAAAAAGAGTCAGAGTCCAGCCAGTGCACATGGGGAGGGTGGTCCTGGGGAGAAGCCTTGCATCAGGAGAGAAGAGAGAGCAGTGGCCATGCATACAAAGGTGGGAGGTGGGCTGGGGAGGCTTGTGGGTGTTTTCTTCAGACAGCTTTAATTTTTTCAGAAAACATAGTGATCTTATAATCAGTGACCACAGAATCAAAGTTAAACAAAGCGAAGACAAGAGCAGAATGAGAAAGAGTTAAAAATAAGAAGTGTCGTCAATATCTGTGGTCCTGGAATTCATCAAGGTAGCAGAGGATGAGCTGAAAACAGGACAAGTTCAAGGGAATGTTCACGTGAGAGCGTGACTGATGCCGGGCAGAGAACACATTTCTCACAAAGGACCGAACTTAGAACAGACTGGCTATTTTTCCTAAACAGCAGGAAAAAGCAATAAGGAGGTCTTATTTTATTACTAACATTTTTAAGAAGAGAGGGAGGAAGAGGAGAGTGAAAGGGAAAGAATGAGGAATGGAAGGAGGAAGGGAGGGATGTTAGCAGTGAAATGCACCGCTTACTAACATCATATTTCTGAAAGTAGAGCTTGAGAAGAAAGTAACCAAGAAATCCAAAACCCTGTCGTTTCAGAGCTTCCCAGAGTCCCGTACCTCTAATAAAGAGCAGCAATTTGTCTGCATTTTACAGGCACACTTGATATGCTGGCAGACTCCTCACATGCTGCCCGTTTGCAGGGATTAGGGAGAAGGCGGCAGCATAGCTCCCAGGCAGCAAAGCAGAGAAAACCCACAGGCACGCCGGGGCCTGGCCTGAAGAATGCACAGATTGCTCTGCGTCTGCTAGAGGCTCTGAAATCAGCTCCACATCATAAAAATGAACGCTCAGCCCAATTCAGCACATGGCCTGCACACACTCCATAAATATCTGGTGTTGACCTAACGCAGCAACATGGTCACTGCTCTTTACAGAGTAAAAAGTGACCCCCAAGGGTGAGTGTCTTTAGATGAGAATCAAAATGTGCTAAGACCCATGTCACAGTGAAAGGGGAGAACGGGGCCAAAAACTTCTGGTTTTTATTCTCATTTCTATCCAGTCCACACACATTTCATGAACAACTCTCATATGCTCAGCTTTGTGCAAGGGACTAAGGGAGTCATGAAACTTAGTCAATACTGCATTGAACTAGGGTGTCCAGGATACAAGACAGGCCAATTAAAAGTCAGAACTAAAATCTGTCCTCATCTGTGGTCTGTGTTATTTCAAGGTTTTTGAAGTGTATTTGACTCTTCTGATGAGAAATAATTGAACATGCAGATGAGAACTTCAATGTGTTTCATAAACAAAAATTTTCTGACAAAGATACCCATTAGGTTGACCACAAAACCACAAATGATAGTAATAAATAATACAGAGCATCATTCTGAATCAGTGAAAATGTGAGTGTTAATTACTACAGTCATAAAGGAAGTGAGGTCATTTATTTTTCAAAGAATTAATGAAATGGATGTTATTTCACCTCCCAAAGCCTTTGTGCACATCTTGGCATTCCCTCTGCCCCAGAAATTGAATCCAAGTCACATAGCAAGACATTGCAAAAAAAAAAAAAATCATTAAGGCTTCTGTACAGAATTTCAATTTTTTAAATCGGTGAAGCAGAAGGTATGTAGTGTTATTTTATATTTTAAAGACGAGAATGATCTATTTTTGGTAAGTAAGCCATCATTTATTTTGCTTTAAATTACATATTGGCAATAAGAGTTCACAAAATAGTGAACTACTATAATAGTGAATTACAATAGACTATACGGGAAGAAAAGTAATACTCGCTAGGTACATTCACTCCTCTGTTTTTTTTTCTTAAATACTTTTGAATAATTTTTTGTATTATATTACTATGTGCTTGCTTTTTGTAATATATTTGGAAAATGCGGTAAGTATAAAGAAGAAGATAAAAATCACCTACAACCCCAGGTCTTATAATAAGATTCTGATCTCATCATTTTTACTGCATAAAAAATAAGTTTGGGATCCTAATGCATATAGAATATTACACTGAAAATAGTGTAATATTCTATATTTTTTCTTAACATTATATGGCAAGCATGTACTTTATTATCTCTGCAATTTTACCATTGCTCAATGAATTCAATTAATTATTCTGGTATTACTGCACACTATATATTTTTTTTCCTTTTTTTGCTATTGCAAGTTCTGTGGAGACTAACAATATTGCACACATAACTTCCTCCCCACCTCTGTCTCTATTTTCTTCTGGGCGTACTAGTTGCTGCTGCTATTGCTGCTTTCCTATTCTGAGTGACACTTTTGCCATCATATTTGCCTAACATCATTACTAACATATGGGAAAGCCACTAAATATTGTATATGTTATCCAGACAGATTATAGGACCTCTAGATTTATTATTGAATCTGCGGTTTGATTCTCCACTGTTTTTGAAGCAGGCATAATATCTACGACTATTAATATTTTGTCTTTTCCGTAAGCAAACCTTTTATATCTACTTCATGTCTTATTCCATTAGCTAGAACTTCCTATATCTGATAAACTTCCAGTAGATGATAAAATAATAGTAATCATGTAGACATTCTTGTGTTGCTTCAGATATTAGTGGGACAATCTCTTAGATTTTATCAGTAAGTATGACGGTATATGATATAGCATCTTTAGCATATAAAGGAAGTATTCTTCTATTCTTAGTCTACCAATGTTAGCAACACCTAAATCACATGGAGGCAACCAGATAGACTTTCTTTTGTGACTTAGACTTAGTTATTGAATCCTGAGTTTATCATAGTAGCATGTGATTATTCTTTTATTAGTGGGTTATATATAAAGTTATCTAAATTTTTATCTTTTTATTCTCTATTCAATCAGACAAAATTCTTTACTGCAAAGCCTCCCTCCAAAGCATCAGTTTAAGCTAACATTCATTGAGGGCCTATTTAAGTTCCAAACACAGTTTCTGAGCACTTTACATACACCTGTGAATAATTCTGTAAGGCAGAACTTATTATTATTCTCATTTTACACATGAGGATATTGAGGCAAGGCAAAGTAAGACCGTTACGGTAAGTTTATCTGGCCAGTGAGTGGCAGAATTAGTACTTTGATCCCAGGCAGTCTGACATGTTCAAGTGGGCTCTTGACCTTCATAGCCAAACCCCCTAGTTTGAATCACAGCTTTATCACCTGCTGCCCAGGTAGCCTTGGTTCACTTAACTTCTCTCAGTAACAGCTTCCTCATCTCTAAAATATGAATAACAGTAGGAATAACAACACCTACATAAAAGGATTAGTACGAAGCTTCTCTATACCTGACATGGTATAGACACTCAATAAAATAACAAGTAACATTTCTTATTATTACCCTTATTGTATGTTTTGTTTTTTTTGTTTTTTGGTTTTTGTTTTTTGAGACGGAGTACCACTCTTGTCGCCCAGGCTGGAGTGCAGTGGCGCAGTCTCAGCTCACTGTAACCTCTGCCTCCCAAGTTCAAGCAATTCTCCTGTCTCAGCCTCCCGAGCATCTGGGACCACAGGCACTTGCCACCATGCCTGGCTAATTTTTTGTATTTTTAGTAGAGATGGGGTTTTGCCGTGTTAGCCAGGATGGTCTCGATCTCCTGACCTCCTGATCCACCTACCTCAGCCTCCCAGAGAGCTGGGATTACAGGCGTGAGCCACCGTGCCCAGTCTACTTTTATTATTTAGCTAACAAATATTTATTGAATGCCTACTCTGTGCCAGGAATTGTTCTGGGTATTTGGGAAATGACACTGTCCTTATGGAATTTCTGTTATAGTATATTCCAGTATTATATACATTATATTATATTATATTATATTATATTATATTATATTATACCCTACTACAAGCTCTCAATCTATTGTCTGCACTTTTGAAATCCAAAACGTTTTGAAAACCCAAAGTTACACTCGCTTGGCAGGAAAACCTGACTTGAACTGCTGTGAGATTATTTTTTTAACCTCACAAGTTAAAAATGAGATTTTCTTTTTTAACTTTACTGATCCCAGTTAGCGTGACCAGCCTCTGCACCACTGCAGAAATATCAGTGACTAGGAAGAGCTCCCCAAGGCCCCACTAGAGGTGGTAGTGATAATCACTGTATGAACCACAGTGTTCATTTCCAAAATCCCCCAGTCCCCCAAAATCAAGGCATCTTGTTCCAGGGGTTTTGGACAAGCAAGTGTGGTCCTGCATAATAGATGATAATATTAGATTATGCTAGAAAAGAATAACATTACAATAGAGTGTAATCTAATAGGGTAATAATTTGTTCTCTCAATGAGAATGCAAGTCCCCCAAGGGCACTGACTGTGCTTGCTCATCCCACTGTCCCTACTGCAACTCACATGCTCCAAGCACCTGGTGACTTCTTGCCAATCATTCCACTCCATTTAATTCAATTCAAGAGCATCCTCCCTCATTCGAGATATTTCAGTTCCCTGCAGGGTTACTTCTCTTACATAAAAGCATCAACATAGACATCATTTTCTAACAAACTGGGGCAAAAGAACAGGGCAGACCATAGGAAGAGCGGCCCTCTTCTTGCACTTCTCTATACCTAGCAGTGATTTCTTTTTGCTCCATATCGGTGTGCTTGGCCTTAAATACCTGAATAGTAACTCTTTGATTAATAAAATGTTCACAATATGTCAGCATATTTTAACAATTTTACTTCTGCCATAAGGCTAACTCAAAAACATTTTGGCAAGAGCAGCACTATGGCGTTTGCTTGAATGGTTAGGAAGCTCTGTTTCCCTGAGATTTCTGTTCTAAGATGGCCCCACAATGCGATGGGATCTAGCGTTCTGCCTTGGCACAAGGCATGAACCATGCCAGTAAATCCTGTCTTACACTTCAACCACGAGGGCCTCCTTATGTTGCTAGAGCTGTTCCGTCTTGTCAATTGTTTTGAGTTTTATATTAGATTAGGATTTGCTGGCATTGCAGCAGAGATGCTGAAATGCCTCAAGCAAGCTCTATGAGCCATAAATAAGAAAAGCAATGCCTTACGTTGCTCTCACACATTTTATTTTTCAGGTTACTTTCACACACATGATTTCAGAATAGTTTTTCATCAGCTGACTTCCCTAGGTCAGCCTCGTGCTGCTGTTACCCATGCAGCCGTCTTCAGCAATGATTTTGAGAGCCAACTGCATGATTTTACAAGCTGACCATTACAAAGAAGGGGGGAGGGGCAGCTTTGCTTTTCTGCCAACCCAGTGGGTCATCTTTGGATTTTTGTGGGTTTTATTGTTGTTGTTATCTCTGTCTAAACCTAGCAGTGGCAGCTGCCAGAAAACTTACCCCATGGCTTTAGCACCTGATAGATACACCCTTTTTTGCTGCGGAGAAACTCCCTGTTCCAAAGGTAACTCTGACTGCTTTTTGAAGTGGAGGCTTATTTCACTGATAGAATACAGCTTAGCACATACCATCTTGAAACAAAGGGTCACACACAGATGGGCACTGAATACATCTACTGTGATGATTGATAATGATGATGGGACAAGCGAGGAAAGGTGTCTCGCACAGGCCTAGATACTCAATAATTGCTGATTGATGAATGGCGACACCTACTAAATGCTGCTCTAAAAGACAGCTACACTTGAAATGATATGTAGGTGAATTCAAGCTCCCAGATAAAACATCTGGATTTGAATGGCAGAAGTCTTTGTTAAGGCAGGCATCCCTGAAATAGCTGGAAGGAATGGGTAGGCAGTTGTTATGGTTTCCCCCGCCAAAGGAATATCACCTACCCATCAGAGAAGACTAAGGCCATACCCACTACTGGGAATGTAAATCATCAGCTGTGCAAAAATGCCACTGGGTTTAGTCTATATTGCCCATGTTTTGTTGCATGCGCTGGACCAGCTACATAAGTTTCAGTGTTCATTGCTAAATAAAATACAGACCCCTCATTTATAAACTATGAAGAATTTCAAAATCTTGACAGCAGAACATTAAACCAAACAGGCAGCCCTGTTAAGCTGTATGATGGCACAGATCTCGGTCCCATGAAGGTGGCCCTGTGTATGAGTAGTGGTTGATGCATAATGTTACAGATGTCTTTCCTGTTACCTGCAGTCAGTGGGCTTGAACCAGAAGCCTCAATACATGGGCAGAGCTAATAACCTGAGCCAGGCAAGATGAAGTCAATTGTTATACTGGCTCAACATGAGACACACCCCTCTGATTTGAAATGGAAAGTGAGTAGGACAACCCAAGGGGTTCCTAGAAGCTCCAGGCTGTGCTGACGTTGATCATCAAGGAAAAAAATGTGATTAGCGGTCAACTTCGTGTGGTAGAATATGAGGGTGTCTCCTCCTTGTTAACAGTGACTTAAGAAAGGGGCGCTAACACTTTGGGGTTTGGGTCTAATTATTCGGGCAGCCTCCAGGGCACAGCAAGCCGTGTTATCAACTGTAGAATGAGACACCTGCTATTTTAAATTATTTTGATTTGATTTAACTTCCTTTATAGGTAGGATTAAATAGAGAATTCTATTTAATAGAATTATTAAATAATTAAATACAAAAAATCATTTTTTATTTTGTGCATGAAACATAATTACACTAAAAAAAATGTGTTGTTTATCTGAAATTCAACTTTAGCTAGGAATCCTGTATTTATTTACTAAATCTGGCAACCTTATTGATAGGCTTTCAAAAGGTTCTCCTTTTGTATTTTGTAAGTTCTTTTATATTTTTATAAAGTGCTGTATGAAAATGTCCGCCTCAAGGCACCTCCTCTTTCAACTTTGGATCTCCCCCTCCCTCTGTCTCTGTACAGGAGTTCTTCCTCTGTCTTCTCCCTTCCTTCTTGCCTATTACATTCTCTGCTCCTTAAACCACCCCTTCCCCCGCAAAAAAAGAAAAAGAAAAAGAAAATGTCCATCTCTCCCAGCTGAGCTAGAATTTCAGGCAGGTGACAGTATAACATCACAGATATAGTGGCCATGGCAATTTTAGTGAGCTACCAAGTGGAAGATGATACTCAAATGAACTAAGCCATGGAGACACCTCTGTGCGCATCCTCACCTGGCCATCCTCCTGCAGTTCTCACCCTTGCTGCATGGTGGAATCACCCAGGGAACTTTAACAACATTGATGGTCCTGCCCCCAGAAATTCTTACTTAACAGGTCTGCGATATAGCCTGGGGTTTTTAAAAGTGCTCCAGGTAAGAAATAAAGTGTCGGTGAGTTACTTGATTTAAGTTATCAAGATATGCTGCTATAAAGCTCCAAAGATTTGTATGTAGTCTCAAAATACAAGAGTAAGAATGGATTGGATACTCATCTTAGTATCTATGGGAGTGATCCCTCCCCCACTCCCACCCCCGCCTTTGTTACACCTTCCCTCCCTTACTTCTTTCCCTCTTTCTCTCTCTTTCTTTCTTTCTGTCTCTCCTCTTTTTTTCCTTCCTTCCTTTCTTATTTCCTTTCTTAGTATCTACCTGAATGATCTCTCCCTTCCTCCCTCCCTTCCTTCCTTTCCCTTCCTTCCTTTCCCTCCCTCCCTTCTTTCCTTCCTCCCTTCCTTCCTTCCTTCCTTCCTTCCTTCCTTCCTTCCTTCCTTCTAACTCTGCCTTTATCCTCTTACTGCTTCTTTCAGGACCAGCAGAAGTGTCAGCTTCCCAAGAATCCTTCTCTGGATCTCTGCAGCAAAAAAATGGCTTCTCTGATCCCTGTATCACTTGGTTCTTTAATATCTTTATCTTGCTCTGCCTTGTTACATTTTTCTCGTGAACTTAAAATTCCCTGTGAGGATGTAAACCTTTGAAGGTATGTCTCATATCTCTGAACCTCTTTAAAATGCCTAGCATCACTGTGGGTGCCAATTGTTTGTGTATTGAATTAAATTGTGATTGTTAACATAACATTGCAAGCGTGTAACTTACTAAGAATCTAAGAAAGCCACTGGGTTTCCAGTTATATGGAGAGAAACGGGTAACAAGAGAATACAAGAATATTAAGCTTCATCAAATTCCATGTTCTGAAGGTCAAGGTAGAAGGAAAACCCTAATACCTCTTTGTATTTAGAAAACAACTATGTTTTCTAGGCATAGAAACAAATGCAATTTCTGAATTATTTTGGAGTTAATTGGGTATGATCATGAAGATTAACTTATACATTTTATTTTCAGTGGCAGGGAAAGATCTTTCTGTCTGAGCTAGAACATCTTGCCTCTTTTAGAGGTTTATCTTACTTTGAATTAGGATCTACTCTTCCCTTCACTAAGAAAAGACAGCTGTGAGAATCTCCTAAGTGTACTTACATCCTGTGATCACCTATGCTGACCACCCCTTCTGTTTATTATCCATCATGTGGCCTAGGCCCTGAAGTCCCTTCTTTTCTTTCACAAGAATGCAGACTCTGGCTCCCAAAGGCCCTGTCTGAATTCTTGCTGTGACATTTATTAGCTCCATGACCTCGAGTAAGTCATTTAACCTCCTTGGGCCTCACTTTCTCTGCATGGGGATAATGGTGGTATCTACCTCACAGGAATGTTGTGAGGATTACAGGGGTTGGCATGTGGAAAACACTTAAAGTACTGCCTGGTATATATAGTTAGTGTCTCTCCTGGGTAACTGACTGCCAATGTACCATGGTCATAGAAAACCAGACATTTTTTCTTATTAGGCAGTGATCCTTTCTCTCTCTGTCCCTTTCCCTGACTCCCTTTCTTCAGTTAGACTTGTATATAAAACAGCATGTAAATATGAGAGCAAAGATTAGGGGAGAAATTGACAAAACTACGTTAACAAGGTCGCTAACAAATGGGCATTTGTATACTCTTCTGGTGTGACTGGAAGTTGGCCAATATTTCTGGAAAGTAAATTGGCAATATATTATAAGGGTCTTAATATCAAAACCTCATGATTTAGAAATGTTATGTCTGAAAATCCATCCTAGGAAAAAAATCCAAAGATATGGACAAAGATGTATGCACAAAGATGCTCATTATAGTGTTACTTTTAATAATAAAATTGGAAATGACTTATACGTATAGTGCTAGAAAAATATCAAACACATTATGGTTTGTTGAGAGGACAGACTATTACAAAGCTATGGAAAAGTTTATTTATGACAAATGTTAACTCCATGAAGAAATCCTTATAAATATACTGTTCAGCACATGTAATAGGAAATGAAAATATTTATATGCAATATTATTCAACCACAGAACAATTATAGACACAGAAAAGCATTAGGAAAAACAAATGAAATATTTCTGGATGGTATGATTATAGGAAATCTTTACTTCTTTATAATTTATATATTGTTTAAAAAATACAGTGCCAGTAGAATTTTTAAAAATCACTTGAGGGACGAAGTAAACACAGAATATGGGATCAAAATTAGTTCATTACCATTGTATGGTTATTTCAAAATACTTTGTTTTTTAATATTGAGAAAAACCTTGGAGATTAAACCGCCTTTACCTGGCATAGGGTCTGAGCATATTTTGTTCAATAACCTATGAACATCTCCTTTATTTATAGCATCTCCTTTCTCTCTTATAGGCTAAGAACAGTTCAAAGAAAGAAAAATTAAGTCAAAGTCTCTCTGTCACACACACAGACACACACACTCACATATGCTCACACATATATACACACACTCTTAGGCTGCTCTGAAAAGCATAATGAGACAGGAAAATAATAAGGAACCCCAAACTGTGGCAATTTCTAAGAGCTACTTATTGGGAGACTGTTTATTTCTTTATTTTTTTTTTTTTTTTTTTTTTGAGACAGAGTCTCGCTCAGTCGCCAGGCGCCAGACTGGAGTGCAGTGGTGCAATCTCGACTCACTGCAGCCTCCGCCTCCCGGGTTCAAGCAATTCTTCTTCCTCAGCCGCTGCAGTAGTTGGGACTACAGGCGTGCGCCACCACACCCAGCTAATTTTTGTATTTTCAGTAGAGATGGGGTTTCACCATGCTGGCCAGGATGATCTCAATCTCTTGACCTCGTGATCTGCCCTCCTTGGCCTCCCAAAGTGCTGGGATTACAGGCGTAAGCTACTGCACCCAGCGGGAAACTGTTTCTATCACACTTCTAACCAGTGGTGCTAATGTTTAAATGTCCATAAAGGATCAAGAAAGCCCTGCCTGGGTTAAAATGAGATTCCATGGTACACAACATTCTGTATACAGGAAACTATACACAGGAACGTGAAGGTAAACAAGGACAGGTGAGGGTTCTCCACAGGCTTGTGCCTAGGGTACATGAAAGGTATCATGGGAGGGCCTGGGAAAGGTGGGAAGAAGCATGAAGCAGGTCATGACCTGTTCTCATTGCCAGAGCCACTGTGAGGCTTCCACACTTAGAATAATTCTACATGAATGTCAACATGTCTTAAATCTAACTTTCAGCCAGCTAGGTGACAGGTAATAGATGTCCACCATAGGATGATTTGGAGAGGAGCGGGTATCCCCTAAACCTCTCCTACTCTGGCACAGTAAGACCCACAGGGAAGCTTTGCCTCAGATGTTTTTGATGGTTTATTCCCAAGAATTACCGGTATTTTTCCCTCATTGATGAATGAGGAACAAAACACTCTCCAATGCAGTAAGAGGAAAGAAAATCTTTGCTATCCCTTGTGGAAAGGCAGCAGCTGTCCAGGAGTTCTCAATATAAAAGAAAAAGATGGAGTTTAATGGAGAGGATTAAACGACCCTATCCATCAAAAACAAAAAGTGAGCATCATAAATCCTTGAACAATCCCAGAAGGCATCTTATGGACCCCTGCCATCCATCTTGGCATGTCAGTGAGGAGTGGGTGGGATTCTCTCACTGTCTCCTCTCCTGGATGGTGCAGAGTCCAGCAACCGCCCAGCATGCAAATGGGCAGAACATCACTTCTCGAGAGGCCAATAGACAGCACACTCAACACACCAGATTCTGAGAAGGCCTGGAGAGCACAATGATTGATTTGGTCATTTCGTTTAGGGAAACAAAGCCATTCTAAGTTGTTTGTAGCATCCCTTAGGGCAGAAACCACATCTAGGAGTCCATGGAGTAAACCTGTCCTCAGATGTGCTTTGACTATTACCTGCTTAAAAAAAATTATTATGATCTGCCAACATTTTAAAATTAGAAAACTGCATGTGAAAATTGATTCCTGGGTCGAACACAGTGGCTCTTGCCTGTAATCCCAGCACTTTGGGAGGCCGAGGCAGGCATATCATTTGAGGTCAGGAGTTCGAGACCAGCGTGGCCAACTTGGAGAAACCCTGTCTCTACTAAAAATACAAAAATTAGCTGAGTATGGTGGTGTGCACCTTTAATCCCAGCTACCAGAGAGGCTAAGGCAGGAGACTTGCTTGAACCTGGGAGGCGGAGGTTGTAGTGAGCTGAGATTGTGCCACTGCACTCCAGCCTGAGTGACAAGAATTAAGACTCTGTTTCAAAAAAAGAAAAAGAAAAAAAACCCCAAACACACAGGTTTCTGGATTCTTTAAAAAATAATAATAAAATCAAACAATCCTGTGCAATGGTCCACATTTGTCAGTAAAAACTAAGAAACTACCCTCTCTTCAGAGGAGGCATGTAGCATTCCATTAGACACAGTCCCCAGGAGGCTACGGCACTAATTTATTTATTTGCCTGCTCCTGTAATCGGCTTTGACTTTTCAATCCATGAATCACAGATCACACAAGAAAACATAACTAAGTATTTCACTTTCTCCAGCCTGTAGGAAGATTTTTACAGACATTTTCTTTCTTCCCTTTCTTTGAACTTTACTGCCAAAAATAATCAACCAATAAAATTTTAATCTTTTAAAAGAAACAAAAATCGTATTTTGTTAGAGACACATGGCGTACAATTTTACCTCTGTTGTGTTGTCGTTGTACTAATGAGTCCATATGAGTTCCCTTTGGAACGAATACAATAATTCATCTGGGAGTAGGGGGAGAGAATGAAAGGTAGGAGGTTTGTCTGATTCCCCAGAAAATATTCACCTGAATCCTGAATCTCCCTAAAGATAAGCAGAATTAGGGAGAAGAAGCATATCTATGGAAATGCAAAATTTCCCTGTCATGAGAATAAATTCTAAAAGATAAATGTTCAGCTTCAACATATAATGAAGTTATAGCTTTTTGACAAATGATGTTCTGCGTTGTCATGACAACTGGACCTGTTAGAGGTGTGCATAAAGAGGCCTGCCCATAAATCTGTATGTTTTAGGAAGGGGTTAAAACAAACATTTCTAGACTATTCCCCAGATGTAATGCCAAAAATGTAATTATAGACATTTATATCAGTCTGCCGTAAAGCATGACAGCTCCAATTCTGCAAAATGTTAATTAAAAAATCTATTAAACCCATGTCTCTCCGAGAGAAATTAATATCACACCTAAGGTTGGGAGTCAATGCAACTCAATGGCTGTGAAAATTGGAATGGCAAAATCCAAAAAGAAGGCTTAAAGGCAGCTCTAATCTATAAGCTGTTTAGTTAAGGGTTTGAACTAGATTCCAACTCTCAAGAGAAGAAATGTTGAGGGAAAAAGGGCAACGCTCAGAGTCTTTCTTGAAGCTTGGGAGAACACGAAACAGTAATCAAAGATATGGGGCTTGGGTTTGCAAGGGAAAGCTGATAGACTGAAGTCAGCTCAGCTGAAAACACGAGGTGCAGCACCTAGGAATTGTTAAATCCAAGAGAACATAGGCAACAAGAAGGAAGTACTGGCAGCTTGCAATGAGGTCAGGAAAAATGAGAATTAGAGTAAAATCAGACATTTGAAAAATGTTTCTTAAGGCAAAGGTCATGAGATTCCACCCCAAGGATTATTACAGATTGGCAGCCTACGGGCCCAGTAGAGTCAAAAGACAAGGTTTGTCCGGCCTGCACAGTGTTCTTTTAAAAATGTACATTTTTGGTCAACATTTAAAAATCAGGAGATTTCACATAACCTCTGGCTTCTTCTCTTTAAAAAGCAGATGATTTGGCAGCAACAAGCCCCGGATTCCCACGTGGCACTCAGAGCTGGAGTTGCGCTCAGAGAACACAAGCTCCATGAAGACAGGACTTTGCCTTGCTCAACCTATGGCCCCAGCACTTGGCACAGTGTAAGGCATAGAGAAGGGTTAAATGCATGGTTGAATGAATGAGTGAGTATCATCTGCCCTCTTTAAATAAGACACACATTCTTTTTTTTTTTTTGAGATGGAACTTCGTTCTTGTTACCCAGGCTGGAGTGCACTGGCGCCATCTCGGCTCACCACAACCTCCGCCTCCTGGGTTCAAGCACTTCTCCTGCCTCAGCCTCCCAAGTAGCTGGGACTACAGGCATGCGCCACCATGCCCAGCTAATTTTTGTATTTTTGGTAGAGACAGGGTTTCACCATGTTGACCAGGATGGTCTTGATCTTTAGACCTTGTGATCCACCCGCCTCGGCCTTCCAAAGTGCTGGGATTATAGGCGTGAGCCACCAAGCCCAGCCAAGACACATATTCTTTAAGGGGCTTCCCCTCTCTCTTCCCTTAGCTGTTACTTGCCTGGCCCCACTTTGCTCTGTGCTATAAGTTTTTTTTCTTTAGTTGGGACACTTCACATTGCCTCTTGATATGAGTTCCCGGTAGAATTCACTCTCATGACCAGCTATGCGAACCATTGAAGTGAATGACAATGCAATGGTATTCTTTAAGGATTATAAAGACTAGTCTAAAATAGGAGCTTCCTTTAAAGTCTGGCATCACCATCATCATCATTTACCCTGCAGGCAGGCAGTGCATAGGAGGACCTGCCAAACCCCCTTCTGCCGCTTGGAACAAAGCAAATATTTCTGATAGGCTTCAGATACTAACATTTGTTTATTCATTCAACAAACACAAAACTCCTAAGTGCTTTTATGACTAAAAGCCATATGATATGTCTCTTTCACCTTGATATCCAGAGATTTAAATGTTTATTAAATGAGTGAATGAGCGGTGATAATAGCAATAGACAATAACTGTATTGTGAATCTACTAGGTACTAGATACATGCATTCTTAACTTATTCTCACAATCTATGTGGTGGAAATTAGTATCCCTCTTTTACAGAAAAGAGAAGTGAGACTTAGTGGGGCTAGGGGATACGTTCACATCATGGGCCAAACAGGGGTTGTAGCTCACATCTGCTTGGCATCTATACCATGTACCTTCCATTGTGCTATCAACTTCTCAGTTCAACTCTGTTCTCTAGGTAGTGGGTTATAAAAATGATAGCCTATAAAAAAAGATCTGTTCAATCCTAACCTCTGAAGCCTGTGACAGCAATCTTACCTGGAAATAAGGGTCTTGAAAATGTTATTAAGGATCTTGGGATGAGATTATCGTGGATTTAGGGTAGGCTCTAAATCTAATGACAATTTCTATAAGAGGAAGAGCAGACACAGAGACTCAGGGAGAAGGTGAGCTGAAGGCAGATGCAGTGACTGGGGTGATATAGCTACAAGCCAAAAGATGCCGAGAATTGCCCCCAGAAACTAAGAGAGACCTTCAGGTCCTCCAGAAGGAACCAACAATGTCAACACCTCAATTTCAAACTTCTGGACTCCACAACGATGAGAATACATTTCTGTTGTTGTAAACCATCACGTTTGTGGTAACTTGTCATGGCAGCCCCTGGTTCACATCCTGAGGAAGCTCTCCGGAGATCTTTGTTTGTGCTGTCCATGTGGCGTGGGGGTGGGGAATTTAGCTTCATTCAGAATCCTAAAGCTTTACTGATCTCCCCTGCCTCAGAAGCCTTCTATTTCTGATCAAGCCTTTCAGCTATGAGGTCCCACATAGCTTTACTCAGAAACATTCGCACATCTCAACAAAAGCTAACTCAACTGAGAATCATATCTTTTTCATTTGTTTTTGTGAAAGCACAGTGAGCACCTTTGATAAAAGTGGCATGTGTTCTAATGCTTTGGAGCAATGCAGTTTAATGCAGCAACAGCAGACCCAAACTCCTCTCACCAGATGAACATGATGGCACAATTATTGATATGGGGGTATAGGAAAGAAGATGCCATTCTGTGTGCAGAATTCTATGGCAGCTCTAGGAGGGTGGGGCTCAGACTGAGCCTGGGAAGATGGGTAACAATCATGATAATCATTGCAATGGTCATTGGTACCATTACTAAGTGCCATACTGTCTGAGGGACTTTCCAGACATTTTTTCCACTTAATTATCCTAGTCACCCCACCCTTGTTTTATTGAGGACGAATCTGAGACTTGGAGAGTTAAGTGCCAAGTTCAAGGTCACCCAATCAATATGTTGAGGATGGTGGGAGGAAGAGGGTCAAACCAAGTGGAGTGGGCAGCTTGTGGAAGTGGACAGCTTGTGGAAGTGGACCAGAGGTGGTGGGTGGGGAAGGCATGGCTGGAGTGACAATGTCCTGAACTTGGAACACTCTTTTGAGAAGCTTGGACTTGATCTACTCAGCTGTTCAAGTTGCCTAAGGCTCGAGCCTGCATCTTGGGAAGATAATGTGGGACTCAGGGGCGGAGGCATGGTGAGAAGGGGAAAGAGAAGACCAACTTGCCTCTCTCAACTGCAGAGGGCCTGGAGGAGGTGGAAGGGAGTGGGGTACACAAAATGTACAGGTTTGAAAGGTTTAGGTGGGGAGCACTTGGCTTGATTTTGGAACCACATTCAAGAGGCTAGGGAGAGGAAACTGTCCCAGGTAATCCAGGAGTTGGAAGGATAAGCAAACTGTTCACCACAGCAGAAGGCACAAGGCAGGTGTGTCTAGGCGCACGTGATGGAACTCAGCTATAAGTAACAACAACAATCTGATCCTTTTGCCTCTGGAACCCGCAAAATCCAGCGGTGTTTGGTTAACAGATGGTGCTGTAGCTTCTGTCTGTTCTTGTCAAATCTGATAGATTTCTTTCAAGGGAAATTGGTTGGATTTTAGAGGGTGTATCCACAAATTAAATCCATGAATAGCTTTAAGCTCTCCAAAGAAAACAGCCTGTATACTGTGGCACTGTGATGCAAGATGTAGAAGCTGCTGGCCTATTTCCCCAAAAGGTCTACCTCACTAGCAAAAGAACAATTGTGTCTCAGAACTCATCGGGGCACAAAGCACCTAGAAACACTGCCTGCATCTCAGGTACGAAATTACCAAACTTAGGGAGAAAAATTTAGAACAGAGAGCAGCCTCAGCCTCTCTGTGGAGCCCATTTAGGACTGCCTACAGGGTTGGGGGCTCCCGAGCCCCTTTCTAGCTCCTGTTGGGCTGCCCACCTCCTCTGAACAGCCATGCCACCCTCTCTCCATGCATTCCTACAGGCAAAGAAGAGCTAGTAGCCCGGGGCCAACACACCAAGTGGCCAGGTTCTAAGATGATCTGAATTCTGCATGCTGATCTCAGTGAGAAGCAGGTGGAAAGGGTGTCAACAAGCACTGGACAGGGAGTCAAAAGAACAGTTTATGAATTCTGGCTCAGCCTGTGGACTTGGGAGAGCCACAGATCGCTGGTTGTGGAGCATGAAGAGTGCCTCAGAACCACTGTTATTGCTGTTGTGTGCCCCGTGTGTGGCAACAGCCAGTACCTGCATCACTCTTCTGGAAGACTTCCCTTGAGCTATTGGAGCCCATTTTTGCCTGTTGCAACCCTCAGCTAATCACTGACAGGTGCACACATAGGAAAGCCCAGCTGCCTAAGCTCAGGGTGGGACAACTTAAATGATTGGCTAAAACCACCTTCACAAGACTTTGGCTCAAATAATATTCCTGCTTAGCTCCTCCCTCACTGTCCTGCTTCCCCATTCCTTTTCCAGGAACATCCTTAATAAATTACTTGCACGTGAATCCTCATCTCAGCATCTGCTTCCAGGAAGCCTGACTTAAGACAAGTATCCAGTCAGGGATGTTGTAAAGGAACCACGTCTGAAAGCTACAAGCAGAATGTCCAGCAGGAGAGTCACAAACAGCAACGTTTGGCATCAACACTTGTTATGTTTGGCTCATAGAGACTTTAAAAAATATGAAGGGCCTTGCCAACATTTAAAAACTGGAAAATTTCACATAAAACCCCAGATATCCCCTATCTTAAAAAAATCAGAAGATTTGGGTACCCTGAGCTTTCATTCACGCACACTGAGATGGGCTGGGCTGGTGGCAGCCCTACCCTGTGCATGGGGCATTCCCCTCCAGCCCAGTTACTCATGCCCAGGACCACCTGACCTGTAGTCATTTGAATCAGGAACCTATGGTCTAGCACAAAGAAAGTACTCAATAAAGTTGGCTGAATCTGAATAAGGTCTCATTTTCCTTGAAAACAATTCAATGCGAGAGCTGCTGAAGTCCAGGGGTGAGTAATTGTGTAAGAGGATGCATCACTCTGTATCACTCCAACTCTGTCCTCTTGCCTGGCAAGGCATTGAAGTTACACTTCCATAAACACTCTTCTGAAAGAATATGAATCAATAACAAGAGCTGCCATGATAGGAAATTTGTTTGATGGAGAACACAAAATGAAATGAAATAAAATCACTTGTGGTTTTAATATGTAGGCGAGAAAAACAAAAGTAGGTCTTAGTTTCAGAAGTTGTTTTATGTTGCCATAAATAAAAGGATGGCTACAGCTCAAAAATTACATGTTAACATTTCAAAATGTTGACTTGCCCAGCCTGTGTACTTTAAAAAAATAATAATAATGATTTTAGTAGAAGCCCTTTTAACCAACGAAACTGGCAGTAGGTCATTTAAGGAAGTGGAGGTTCCTTAAGGACTCAACCCAGATGTTTAGCCAGGAATGTCCAAGGTGCTGTGCAGGTTGGTCATCATGTTTTACAGAGAGATGGCAAGCAGCCACTAACAAGCACATATATTAAGTGGACCTCAGATAAGGCAGTGTCTGCAGTTGAGAATGCACCTTGCAGAACTTCAAGGACAGGGAACATAGTTGACCAAGGGTACCAAACGCAGCACTAGGGAATTTATCACCTCATTTGCACAGAGGCCAAGCTCCAGAGGCAATGAGTGAGAGTGGTGGAAATACAAAGGCAGAAACATCCTGGGGGACAAGGAAGTCTTCTGATGGCTGATTTGGCTCAAAGACTCCCCAGCAGCCTCGCCAATACTTCCCTAGAGTGAAAGGCAGTCAAGGGTGCTTGACCTAAGCCTCCATCCCTCTCTTATTCACCCACAGTCCTGCTTGCATTGTGGTCTTCTGCTCTTGCAGACTCCTACTCTCAGATTCCCTTCCCGTTTTCTCTCACCCAAGAGTTTCTCCTGATAAAAATCTTCGCAGCTTTAATTCCATCTTGGTGTCTGCTTCTGAGAGGACACATTCTGAACTGGAAAATTCCTACTGCCCCCATTTGGCAAAATCTGTCTACTCTACCCAATAAAAGAAGGCTCCCAATTTCTGTGTAGTCCCATGAATCCAAAGGAAAAAGCACTTACAACAGAAACCTAAGATGAGTGGGCTTTGAGGAATTGAGTACGGAGGTAAGAGAAAGAGAAAAAGAAAAAGAAGAAGGCTTCAGGGGGAGGAGGGGGGTCAAGGAAAAAGAAGGTGACAACTTCTTTGTTTTTCCTCCACTTGGACAATTTTCTAAGAATATGGGCATGGAGACCCCCTGAAATAGCCTATTCACACCACTAGAAAAAACTCTCTGACACTCTATGCATTACCTATCTTGCTCCAGAATTCCAAATGCTAAATTGCTATTTGGAGATGAAATTTATCGTCCGCTAGAGGACTGCTGGCCAAGAAGTCCTTTGTGGTGACAATGACAACCACAAGTTATCACTCTCTGTATTCTAAACTTCAACATTTCTAGATTTTCATTTTGTTGAAAGGCAGAAAAAGGAAAGTAAACTGGCTTGTGAAGTATGTAAAATGCACCTCATAACCAAGAAAAGAAAGAACACAACAATTCACACACATTCTCTCTCTTTCTCTCTCTCTCTCTCTCTCTCTCTCTCAAGAGGGTTAACATTATAAGGAAACCTTCATGCTGGTTATTTTATAATTCACAGCAAAATAAAAAAAGGAGACAAAATCAGCAGCATCATTTATAAACCCTGGAAAATGGAAGTTTCCAAGCTGTCATAAATAAGGATGGAAGCATTTGCCAAGTCAGAAATTTTGCCAAGTTTGAAATCCACTCAATCCTTACATCTTGGAGCTCAGAACGGAACACCAACCTTTTGGGATTTGTAATCATTTCTTCTCAGCAAAACTTCTTGCTATTTATAAGGAAGTAAAAACAAAGAGCAAAAAATACAACATGGAAAGTTTTTTAAGAGAAGCTGGGAGTGTTACAGCACAGTGAACACTGAGGAGGTGATGATGGTAAATGGTCTATGTACTGGGATTAGATTCCCATTTAATCAAACAGAGCTGAAAGTACACAATGTTCCTATTCCATTGGTGTGTGTGTGTGTTTGTGTGTGTGTGTGTGTGTGTGTGTGTGCGTGTATGAATTCTTATGTCCTTTCCTTGCTTGAGCCTCTAGCTCTCCCTCTTGTGCACACACACACATAAATACACAAGCTAAGTACATTCCACCCAACCAATTTGAAAATTTTAAAGTGTGAAAATTAAAGAAAGGACAAAGAATATTTATGGCATTTGTCTTGAGTAAAAAGAACTGGAAGAAAAGAGAAAAAAATGATTTTTAAAAAAGATAAAAGGGAAAGAAAAAAAAGAAAACAGGTTACAAGGGAAGGGATACTTTGTGCATTTAGACGAAGTCAAGAAGAATTACAGCCACCAAAATGAAGAGCAGAGGTCTAATGGCTAGCTCAGAACTTGCAGCCTAGAGATACCCAAGGGACAAAGAAAAATTATTGGCCTCAGAGAAACAATTCCAGAAGCAGGGATTTCATAGGCAGACAAATCTGATGCATGTGCCCTTGGACAAGTCATTTAACTTTCTAAGCCATTGTTCTCTCGAATGCAAATTATGGGCAGTAATAATACCAACATTATAGACATTACCATTAGGCCATAGCCCATAAGGCGAAAGATAGCGTTTGATTGGTTTGTGGAGGTACTTCCCAGTGCCTAGCCCACTGGCTAATGTATATACTTGATCTTTGAACAACACAGGCTGGAACTGCTTAGGTCCACTTATACACAAATTTTTTTCAATCGATATATTGGAATGTTTTTGGAGATTTGAAACAATTTGAAAAAATTAACAGATAAGCCTTGTAACCTGGAAATATTGAAAAAATTAACAAAAAGTTAAATATGGCATGAATGCATAAAATATATACTGGTACTAGCCTGTGTATTAACCAACTATTTATGGAATTAGTAAGCCTTCTGGTCAAAAGTAAGCTATTGGCCAGGTGTAGTGGCTCATGCCTGTAATCCCAGCACTTTAGGAGGCTAAGGCAGGCAGATCACTTGAGGTTGGGAGTTCAAGACCAGCCTGGCCAATATGGTGAATCTCTGTCTCTACTAAAAATACAAAAATTAGCCAGGCATGGTGGTGCACGCCTGTAGTCCCAGCTACGAGGAAGGGTGAAGCAGAAGAATCACTTAAACCCAGGAGGCGGAGGTTGCAATGAGCCAAGATTGCACCACTGCACTCCAGCCTGGGCAACAGAGCGAGATTTGGTCTCAAAAAAATAAAAATAAAAAGTTAGCTATTAGTAGATAAGTTTGGGGGCAGTCAAAAATTATACTCATATTTTCAACTGTGCAGGGGATTGGGCCCCTAACCCCCACATTGTTAAAGGGTCAACTATAATTGACACTTAATAAATATTTACTGGAGTTGGAAGAGATTTGATGGAAGATAAAATGAGATCATATATTACAGAATATAACATATGTCTCAGGGTTTTGTCAAGAGAAAATAACTCACCCCATATGGTTCAAATGAAGAGATATATTGTAGGGCCACACAGAGAGATGTGGGTGGGGTAAAGAAACAAACAGGAAATAGGCACTCAGAGACTGACAAGAGTGGGAAGCCCTTACCACCTCTAGGGATGGAGGTTCAGGAGGGGAGAACAGCTTTGCTGGATCCCAGCAAGAGCTGGAGCCACAGAGGAGGCGCCATTCTGCAGGACTCTAGATAGGGAAGGCTGAGCCTATTTAAGGCTGGCTCCTCTGCAGGCAGAACACAGCAGACATACCCTGAATGCCTCCTCTACCTAAGACCTGCCAGTGCTCCCCAGCGGTCAGAAGTCCTGAGAAGCCAGCATGAGACCTGCATGGAATTAGACGTGGCATTCAATTCAACAGCATTGAGTGCAGGGTGATGGTAAGGTAATCAATCAACCTTCCCAAATCCCAAAGCCCAGGAGCCTGGAGTAAATGCAAAGAGGAGAATCTGGCTTGAGAGCAGTCTTTGAAAAGACTGGAAGCACACTCAGAGGCTGTCTCCTAGTTCATGTGAAAACCTAGAACTCCCCACAGAAGGTAAAACAGTGCTGGCGACTCTGCACTTCCTACGCGGACTCAAGGGGCTTGAGGTGAAATTGCATGAATTTACCTGACGCTGAATTAAAATCCTTAAAGCAAACAGCCGTGGCCTATGTTTTCATTTAATAATTCAGCAAGACTGGTTACAGCATGATGAGAATTATTAAAAAGAGATGGAAGTATGGTAAATAAACACAAAAGAGGTTTCTCCTTTCCTCCTTGGCAACAGGATAGAAATTTTAAAAGAGAGAGAGAGGGAACTTACTGTTTATTAATTTATGGTCAGGCAGAGCTTTAAATTCAGTAAACACAGGCTCCAGGGGTCTTGTAGCGAGTGAGATGGGACCTGACCAAGTGACTGGAAATTAGTGTGTGCCCTTGGCAGTCTCTCTCAATCACTGGCTGCCAGACGGGACATTCGAGGACAGGCGCATCAATGTGACCAAGCTGCTCTGACGCTGCTCTGCCTCTGGGTGTTTGAAAGGCAAGGAACAGTGCAGGCATTTTTCACCACCTTGTTCTGATGTCTGGATCCTGTTCATGGAGGTGGCAGGATGTGTCCTCAATACCCCTTCCCACCACGCCCTTTCCACTCGCCAAGAGGTTTCCCTCAAGATCACTCATCGGAGAGCAGGGACTGCTCCAAAACAATGGGAAGTACTAAAGTTCAAGAGTGATGAGAAAATTCACCTGAAGGCAATCAAAACCAGCAAATCCATTTTCAGTTACAATGGACAAAGTAAACGTGCTCTAGGGTTTTCATTAACTAATTAGCACTGAATACAGACTCGATGCAACTTCTCTTTTTCATAAGGTAAAATTTTAAATGCATGTGCCAGTTTCAATACTGTGCCATATCCTTGCAAGTCAAGATCTGCAAGGGATTTGTTCATGGCACAAATACCTGAGGACTCACTGGGATCAAGGGGTGCCTCTCCAGTGACTTAAGTTAACCTTACAATTCTACTTTGCCACAACAATAACACAATTGCCAGTGCTAGTAGGAGTGGCCACGAGGTACTTGCATGACCCTAAGAGTTACGTCTTTCGAATTGTGCCCTAGGGACCTGGCTGACCTCACCCTAGCCTCAGCCCAGTTCAAGAGTCCAGTTCACATAGAGAGCACCAGCTTCACAGCCAGCCTGCCTGAACTCAAATCCTGGTGTTAACTTGTTAGCTAGGTAACCTGAAGCAAGTCCCTCACTGGCCCCATTCCTGTTTCCTAATCTTAAAATATAGGCAAAATTAGCTTTGGCCTCATAAGGTTGTTGGGAGGATCGTGAAGCACTTGGGTGTGAAGTCAACACCTGCTACTTATCACTATCTCTTAGGTCCTGTGGTAGAGCTCACTAAAGGATGTGTTAGGAAAGGTGGTGGCAACAATAAAATTGCCCTAAATTAAGTGCTAGAGAAACATCAATGCAACTGATTTAAAATGATTTAATGATAAGAAAAAAAGGGCAAATTATGAAGTACTTTTAAGAACATGAAATTTATGACTTCAAACATGAAGTCGTTCCAACTAGGACAATCATGTGTGGCCTCCTGGAGCTATTACCAGAAATGACTTCAGGAAGGAAAAGAATAATCTAGTTATTCATAACTCATTGCCTATGAATACTTGTTTCTAAGGCTTGAAGGAACTTGAAACTGTCTTTTCTTTGAAACAATCTTTTGGCCAAGTTGTTATTTACATTCTTAGCCAATGGTTTTTAAATAGATAATTCAAAAATTAAAGTTAATGCAGTCTCTGTTGCAATTATAAAATGAAATCTGTATTCAGTGTAAGATATTCAGTGCTATTTCTCCAAGAATCCGGAAATGACAGACCATCATTCAAACTCATGGAACTATTACGATACTGGCCAAATAAATCAGATCGTCTTATTTCATCAAAATCACACCTGAGGCAGAATCACTGTATGAGAATTGGCTGCATAGAGAGAAGAATTCAAGAGCAGAATCCTAATAACTCCTGAAACAATTCCAAAGTGGCCTTCACAGCCTGGGCCACACCCAAGATGGCCCAGTGAGCGAAGTTTCCTTTCATTTGGTTTCCATGATTTGCAACCACACAATCTGCGTATGACCAAGACATGAAAGTGGGTTTGTAATTTGTGGACATTTACTGAGGTACACCCAACGATCTGCCAATCAGAGCTCCTTTGAAATATTAGTTACTAGCAATACCAAGTGTCCCACTTGCCAGGCAGTAAGCTGAGGGCTTTATCTGAGCCATCTCATTTAACTCTTATAAGAGCCCAGTGAGGTAAATGTTGTACTGTTCTTATTAGCATCATCTCATTCTGCAAAGGAAGAAATTGAAGCATAGAGCAGTGAAAGAGCTTTCCATGATTATATCATTTGTGGGCATAGCCGGAATTCAAACCTGCATAGCCTGCAACAAGTGCCTACTGCTTCAAATTATCATATGACCTTCCGATGTTAGATGCAATCTGTTCTCAGTTCAACAAAGAAGGAAGTCCGGGGCTGGGCGTGGTGGCTCATACCTGTAATCCCAGCACTTTGGGACGCTGAGGCAGGCAGATCACCTGAGATCAGGAGTTCGAGACCAGCCTGACCAACATGGATAAACCCTACTCTACTAAAAAAAAGAAACACAAAATTAGCCAGGCATGGTGGCTCATGCCTGTAATCCCAGCTACTCAGGAGGCTGAGGCAGGAGAATCGCTTGAACCTGAGAGACAGAGGTTGCAGTAAGCGAAGATTGCGCCATTGTTGTCCAGCCTGGGCAACAAGAGTGAAACTCTGTCTCAAAAAAAAAAAGAGAGAGAGAGAGAGAGGAGGGAGTTTGGAAAAAGCACAAGTCACTAATACTGAACACTGGGCTTTTAGAAGAGGGGTAGCATACTTGGCTTGATAAAGCATTAGCTCATAATGGATTAGTTTTTCCAATCCCTAAGTCAAATTTAGAGCGAAACCCCTTCGGTGTTAACAGAAGGGGATGGCAGGCTCAAATGAATCAGAGCCTGCAGTCATACAAAACTTCCTGTTTTCAAAGGGAAAAATGGGGCAGGAACCATGCAGCTGAGCTGAGGATGGAGACAAAAGGGACATGAAGTGTGGGCACCATGCTAACAGTGAGGGTCTCATGGTATCTTCCCTCTACATCCACCATGTTAATCTCTCTCTCCTTTCAACTACAAATCATTAGTTTCTATGTCCACAGAGTCATTTAGAATAGAGAAACAGAGCATTGAGTATACCCTTTTATTGTGACCTGAATCATTTCAAATTTTTAAAATACCAAAGGGCTTTGCTATAGAATTTGAAGTTTTTAAAAAATTCCCATAAGCTTTTTTAAGTATTGCCTTTTAGCCAATGAAAATATTTCTGATGCAAGAATCAGTCAACAATAAATACACAATTCATACTGACAGGAATTTTAAAAGTTCTTTCGGGGGGGGATAATTTATTACAGAATCTGAAATGGGTTGGGGACTTCCCTAAAACTCTCAGTGACATTTCTCACACTATTTCTTCTAACATCTTCAGTTCTGAACACAACCAAGGGCACTCAGGCGACAGCACACACTTGAGGAAGTGTGAGGAAGTACACAAGGTCTACAGAGAATGCAAGACACATAGAGATGAATTATCAAACTTTATTGGCTTGTTAAAAATGATTGAATTCAGCAAGTACATTTATGATCTATCCACATTGTTAAAACAGCACTAAAAATAATTTTTTTAAAAAAAAAAAGATTATCCATTATTTACAGAAAACGTGGGGAAAATGGCTTTTAAACCTGGAATGTTGTAGGAAAAAAAACAGGGCATGAGAATGATCCATAGGCTGCTTCCAGATTATAGCAAATGGTGGAGCATGAAGTGGGTGAAACTCAAGGATTGATCTTTCTTAGGAATCTCTTTTTACTTTGTATTTGTTTATACTCAATTAACAAATGGACTGTCTTACAATAAAGGTAGTTAAAAAAAAATCTCTGTTCTTTTATTTGCTTTTCACACATTTTTTCCCCCATAAAAACCGACTGCAGTCATAGTCAGTAGTTTGGGGTGGGGATTGGTTCAACACAATCTAGGTGTTCATTCATGACCATGCCAAGGCTACACTGCAATACTAGCCTGAATTAAACTTAGAGTTACCTCACCATCAAAATCAGGTGCTTGGGAGGTTCCTTTGTCTCTGAAGACCAAAACTTGAACATGGACTGACTTTAGTGGGAAATTTGCTTCTGCGACAGCCGTTTTTATGGAACTTTCCTGGGCTGGGAGTTCTGTCAACCAAATTTAATCTGGCAGCACCCAGCAGCAAATTCAATTCATGGTCTGCCCAAGAAAGTCCTTAATCTTCCCATATGGCTTTAGATGAAACTGGCATGGTTTGCAGGTCCTACAGGCATGTGAACATAGCAGAACACACTTAATCGAGTGGTTACTTCTATGCTAATTTCCCTGGAGTCAAATCAGCTAAGCTGCACAACTCCAGGGGCTCCAGGGACATAGACTAGATGTGACTGGCCCTTTTCACACGGCTGGATGCACCAACCCTGAGAGACCCTATACTATATGGAATTGCTTGTCCTCAGTCCAGCTCTCCCTCTGTATCTAGAGTCTAGACATCAAAACAGGAAGAAATGAACTTCTAGTGTAGTGTGAAGAAATCAGATTAAAACCAAAAGAGAAGTACTAGACAGCTAGCACCAAAACAGGTGGAGGCGTTTGTAAATTATGCAACGGAAGAAAGTACAGGTCCTGTGTAGTATCTTGATTCCATTTTGAATAAAAAGTTGTGTGTGTTCTAATTCCGCAAAACAACCAATGAAACAAAAATAAATTCTCACTGGGTCATGGAGTCAATATAGAATACTAGATAGAGAGAGGGGGGAAAAAGTCGGGTGGTCTAAAGGAATAAAGAAAAAAGAAAAGAGAGAAAGTGGGCTTCCCTCCATCATGCTCTCTCGCACCTGGCGTGAACCTGGTCTCCTGCCTCGATTTCCTTGAGCTATTTACTCCACATACCGCTGAATAGGTGTCGTCTCTGCTCTGTCTGAGGAGACCCTCCAAGCCTCAGCCATTCTGGGTCTAATCCAGGATTACTTGGAGAGTGAGAAGCCAAAAGCCAACTCCTGTGTTCTGTGTTGCTGGGTGGGGTTGGGATAGTTTAGTTCTTGTCGTTCCTACGTATTTCTGGAAAGAAAACCTAGTGGGTCAGAAATGAAATTAGTCCCTGCTAGGAGACTGGGAGTGAAAACCCCTGAATCAATTCACTCCTATGCGTGGTGGGGTTTTTTTTTCCTGTTGTGAGATGAACCTTTCTTAGCCTCAGACTGTTTGTACTTTTGTCATCACAGAGTTGGTGTGTCATGTGATGATAATGGAAGCATTTCTCAGTCTAGCTCAGCAGCCTGAGAAGGTTTCTGGAGACCCCCATTGAGCCATGAGTAAATACAATAGGACACTGAAACTGGACCACATCAAGGGCACCCATGAAAATGGGACATGTACTTTCCCAGCTAAACCTGGCAGCATCTGACTGGGCCAAGAGACGTGAACGCTGCTGAAAAGAAATTTGCGTCAGACATAACAGGAGGAAGGATTTGCTAAGATGTCTCTGGCTACATGGGCGTAGGACCAAATACAGAATAGGTTGAGGGGAGACATTGGTGCAGAATTCCAGGCAAGGGGAGACAGCTGAGGGTCACAGTGAGGTGGGAATCATAGGAGAGGAGCAAAAGTAATTGACATGTTCCAGATAACTGGGTTGTTAAACTCAATTCCTTAGTTTATGGTAACAAAGCCCTCGATGGCAATGTCAGAAAGAAAGAAAAGTAAATTTGCAAAGGAAAGACAGAAGGATACAGTGAGAGAACAATGATCATGTTTTAAGATTAAAGTAACAAACTGGCAGCCCACAGACTTTTGTTGGCTTACAAAATGTTTTAAAAATAACTGAGCCAACTTTTTAACAATAGGGACATTTCACACAAAATCCAGGTTTCATGTTTCTGCTAAAAAAATCACAAGATTTGGAAACCTGGGCTCCCATTCCATGGGGCACATTGGCTACAGCTAGGAACAGTGACCCCTCTGGAAGGGCAGGCATCAGTTCACTCACACCATTCTGTTCATTTAGGTCTCCTGCCTGGCACTGAAGTGCCAGAACCTTTAGTTGGAGAGTGACAGACCCGATTTCATCAAAAATGCTGCCTCTCTTTTTCTAATGCTGCAAAAATACAACACATGCCATTAGGAAGCTCTAAAAAGCACATTTCTTATGGGGGACATAAAAAGCAAAATGATGGGGTCGGGAGTGCTGGCTCACACCTGTAATCCTAGCACTTTGGGAGGCTGAGGCAGACAGATCATGAGGTCAGGAGATCGAGATCATCCTGGCCAACATGGTGAAACTCCGTCTTTACTAAAAATACAAAAATTAGCCAGGTGTGGTGGCTCACGCCTGTAGTCCCAGCTACTAGGGAGGCTGAGCAGGAGAATTACTTAAACCCAGGAGGCAGAGGTTGCAGTGAGCTGAGATGGTACCATTGCACTCCAGCCTGGGTGATGGAGTGAGACTCTGTCTAAAAAAAAAAAAAAAAAAAAAAAAATATATATATATATATATATATATATGATTAAAAGGGATGGTCTAGAGTGTAGAAAAGAGAAGCTATGTTACTGATTGTGATCTTTAGGGACTAAAAGAAAGAAAAGAACACCAGAACCATATGAAAAAATTTTCTAATAGCCTGCTGTTTTCATCGTTTCCTAGGAGATGTCAACTGATCTTTGATATATTAACTTGCCTTATCTGTCCATTTCTTTCCATTTTAAAACAAAAATCTACCTTTCAATCCTTCTAGCTGTTGGGCACAAATATTCATTTTTTTCCTTTTTGGGTCTGAGAAACTTTAAAATAGTTCTTAAACAATCCATTGCCTTTTTGTGGCTCCATGGAATAACATAAAAGCTTTAAAAAAATTTTTTTTTTGCACCAAATGGCCGATTCTTCAGAACCTTTGCCATACTGAGCTCCTGCCTGGCTCACAGCTTGAATTTCATTTTTCTTTCAGGGGTCAGGATTTCTGCTATTAGCTGGCCTCTTTGTAAATCAACACCTTTGGGAAAGATCGAAATCTAAGTAATGACAGAAACTGTCATTTAGCAGCGAACAAGAAAATGGGAATTCAGAAAATATTCAGGCCTCCCCACACTGAGGGCCAGCTGCCCTTACACTCAAATGGAGTTAGGAAGAAAACTTAAGAACTGGCAGCATATTTCTGCTTTTGAGAAAGTGCCCCTCTTTAAGGCATGGATATGGAGTAGCCAAGTTAAATGCTGCAATCCATAGGATTCTGTGAAAGGTCTGTATCAAGCAATAGCATATTTAGTGGCTAATGTAAAAGATACCATATAAAATATTCATTATGGATATCCTTTTTATATCAGTGGTGCCTAAATGGATCCTGGTTTATTAAGATTAATGCCTTGGTTTACACAGGATTCAAACAATGTTTCTAACCATGTTAGACTGGTTAAAAATCTATAGAACATTAAAGCTAAATTGCAACATTTGTGCAACTATTTTTTTAAAAAATTTAAAAACATCAATGTTTCCAATCCAGCTACGGAGTCTGTGTGTATGTCTAACAGTCAGAGCTGATTGTGTTTTCAAACAAAATGCTTCAGGCCTGGCTCTGAAGTCCCCCTGACAAAAAAAGGAGGATGGTGGGGTGGGGTGGGGGTAGCCAATCCTCTCTTCAGGACAAGGAGACTACCTGGCACAGACTGAACAAAGCATACGAAGGCCACTATGATGCTAAAGTGAATGAAACAGGTGTCCATGGGTCAGACTCGGGGGATGCAGAAATCTGTAGCTCTAAGGCTGCCCTCTCAGCAATGAAGAAGGACATTATAAAGCACATATTCATTAGCGACCTGCCACCTCTTTGCTGCTGGGGTCAGGACAAGCTTTCCTACCCATGAAAACCCAGCAGTATGACAGTATGTTGTAGGGGGACTATCTTTCTTAGAATCTCCTCTCCTGCTCACAGCGGGCCAGCCATTCTGCTCCCGGGCCTTTTCAGAGTAGAAAAGCTGCAGTTCTGTAATGCAAACAGCATGAAATACTGTGGCCTTCTCACTCCACAGACTTCTAAAAAGCAGGTGGATCACAGAGGGCAAATAAAAAAGGACAAGGTTATAATTTCACCATATGCATATATTCCACCCTTAGTTATTTTGAAATTGACTATGCCTAACCTAAATCTATAGCCCCAACCAAACAGCTGCTGCTGCTTGTTCTGGTTTTTCTTCTTCTTTTGAAATGTTTTTCATTTGTTTGCTTTGTTTTGCTGACTGAGGCACTTTAAGGCAATCCTTAACATTGTTTGACTCTCAGACCTAAGCTAAACATCTGGACCTTTATTGACAGTAAAGGAAATAACCTTTTAATAACACTACCAAGTCCCCAAAGTGATGGTGTATATGCCCTTAACTCTTTTAGTCACTGTGTTACAGATGAAAAAGTCAAACTTTCTGAATTCAGTGCTGATTAGAGTACAGAAAATCATACTAAAATATGCATTACATGTAGATTAGACTATTTAGTATGCACTTAGACCTGTTCCCAACTTTAATTTTTTTTTTAACTTTGCAGGTCATCTTTAATAAACAGAAGCAATTAAGCCAATAAATGTCCAGTAGGGTCAAAAAGCACGCTTTTCAGAAGAGAAGCACAATCCAATGGGATTTCATTTCAGTTTTGTATTTGAACTACTGTAAGAAGAGAAGCATTAATTTAACACGTTTTCTTGAGGTGCTGCTTAGCTGCCTGAGAGTTGCCTCTGCATTGGTGTTCCCCAATCACAGCTCACAATACATGCAGGCTTCATATAGTACATCCTCCAAACACCTCCCACATCTACCAGATAACCCCAGATAAGCAGCACGTCCCGGGATAAGCCAACAGCAGTCCCAAGAGTCCAGCTTACAGGGCAGCATCAACCAACAAGCACCACAGCCCCTTTCTCTGTCTTTTCCTTTATTTCAGCTACCCATCCAGTGGGATCTTATGAAACAAAACAAAACCTAAAAGAAACACAAAATAAAACATAAGTCATGCTCAAAAGAAAAACTCAATGAAAATTAACATACAAGTACAATAACTTTCAAATGAACATAATAAATAAACATCAAAAATGAGACACAACATGGAATATACTTTAAACCATAGAACAATATATAATAACAGAACAGAAATTGGGGAAAATGCACATCTCTTTATTGAGCAACTTAGTTTTAAACTTAAAACTGATTTTACATGGTACATGAAACAAGGGAAAGAAATGCAAAGAATTTCTGCATACCGCTCCACCCATAACTGTATCAGCTGTTAGCAGCTTACTTTAAGGAGGAAAAAAACCTGTGTACACTACAGATGACCCTTGAAGAATTTTTACATATAGGTTGGTGCAAAAGTAATCACGGTTTTGGCCATTACTTTCATTTAAAGAAACCGTGATTACTTTTGCACCAACCTAATATTGGTCTTTATGGGTGGAGGGATTTAGTTTCAACAATACCTATCTACTCAAATCCTGATTTTCTTTCCCCAACTAATTTTAGTGAATTATTTCTAAAAGAACTGATTTACTCAGCAACTGGCCCAGAGAACTGGCTAACTTTAACTGGTGAAATACTGGACAATATAAATTAGATTCTTTTCCAAGAATCTTTATATAAAATAATTAATTAGTTGCCAACTTTAAGTACTATAGCAAATATATGACACATGTGGAGATGTAATATTTATTATATAACATATAATATATAACATACAACATGCAGCATATTGTATATGTATATATTATATCTATAAGACATATAGCAAATGTATATATTATATATAATAATATATAAATAATATAATGTATAATACCTAACATAATCCTACAAACATTTATTAAGCACCAACCAAACAGAAGACACTTTAATAAATATCACAAAAATAAAGAAAATACAGTTCCTTGACCTCAAATATTTCATTACCCCACAGATGGAGAAAGATGAGTAAATAATTTGCTCAGTAAGTGACAATGAATCTACTTTGTACCAGGTTCTCTTCTTAGCACTGTGCCCAAACTATTCTTTTTTAATTTCGCAATAACTCTATGAGATAAGTTCTACTATTGTGACCTCTTTACTGTGAGGAAACTAAGACCGAGAGAGTGAAGCAGCTTGCCCAAGGTCCGACAGCTAGTGTGTGATGAAGCTCAGATTCCAACTCAGAAACTCCGATTCCATAGCCAGTCTGCCAGGACACAGTGCAAGAAGGAGATAGTGAGCTTTCACTGAACTTGCCCAGTGGAACAGGGAAGGTTCTAGAACACACAATTCTATGTTTAGTTTGCATGAATCTTTATTAGATCCATAAATGGCAAAACAGACAATGTCATAATAGAAATCTCCAAGATATTTTCAAGTTCAACTTTGGAAGGCATCTCTAAGCCCAACCCTGCAGACTCTCCATCTTCCTCCACCTGGTGTCTGGTCTGCCAAGTGCTGGTGTCATCTGCCTCCAGAATTGTAACTACCACCACCAGTCTGTGTCATCATTTACAACAATGCTAAAAGAGTCCACGGAGCTTAATTTCCATGGCATTTCTCTCTCCCGCCCTTCCAAAAGAACTCAGTACAGATGCCAAACGTCATTTACGGATTTAATCACCCACAAAGCCCTAAGAATTTAGGAAGTACTCAGTGGTGCTGATTAATTCTCCTTCATATCTGTCTCCAGTCTCCTTCTAAAAGTTTAGCCTCCAGGCTAACAGAAGCTGAGCTAGTTTAAGAGTGCACTATGGCACAGAGAATGAGCATGCCAAATTAACAAATCGAACTTCTTAGGTTTTAAGAGGGTGGAGCTCAAATTCTTTCCCACTGAAACGATGTGAGAATTAATATAAGGATGTCAATGTTGTCAATAAAAACAAGAGAAACTTAGTGATATAGACAGCATGACCCTAGAATAAAAAGATTTGTTGACTCAATAACACAATGATTAAACTGCTGGTATAAAGCCTTATTTCCAGTGGGTTTATGGCACAGGAACTCCAAGAGTTTACTAATCCTAGCATGTTTACAGCAGGAACTTAACCAGGCTTCTCTTTCTTGTTTCTATTTGCCATTTTCCTGCCACAAGCCCCTCCAGGCTCACTAATTATTACAGTTGGGAAACACAGCTAACTTTGCTAGATGACAGTTCTACTGGACTGCTGCCATCCATTTAGGATGCAACTGTCCTGGCCCCTGTTTCAGTTGGTGTCAAGTGTCCCTCTGCAACCTTCTTGCACTTGCCTTTTGTGATCCATCCTTCCCAAAGAAGTAGATCTCAGCTCCACACGCCCATGCAATAAAAACAAGTGAAGCCGCCATAAAAACACATACGGTATTTTTCTTCTGAGAAAAAGCCAGCCTGTTGCAATTGTAAGCAATATGCATTCAAACTGCCACTTCCACCACCCTTCACCTCAAAGACGGCAAGTCACCCTACTCTTTCATACCCTTGATCTTCCCATACTGTGGACAGACTAAAGATATTTCACCACATACTGAAAAATTAATTTCACGTCAAGAGAGATTGATAGCAAAATTCAATCCAGGCCCCAATTTGCCTACCAGGATCTCGTAACTTTTGCCCTCTCATATTATAAAAAACTCAAAGGACCACAAAATGATATAAAACAATAGAAGATTATTTTCTCCTAGTGAGGGGGAAAGTTTTTAGACCACAACAAATGGCTGAACATCTTGTGGGTTTAGCAGCCAAACGAGCTGTCTAGCTTATGAGCCTGAAATATAGATATTTTGACAATGTGACATTCTGAAGCATTTGTAGCATTCCGATGGTGCATGGTAGTTACCGTGAGACCAGCTCCTTTACCAAAAACAACTTTAGAGAAACTTTGTCACCATTGCACACACTAGCTGAGCTATATAGTAACAAGGATAAAGCAGGTGGTATCTGAGAAATGGGATGTAAAGTTGAAAGCAGAGAAGGGAGAAACCGGATGTGGCCTAAAACTCAATCTCTGCTATTTGCTGATTTAGGATCTACTCATTGACCTTTTCAAAGGGAAAGATCGGGAAAAAAAGGGAGTCGAAGGACAGTGAAGTGCTCTGCTTTTTTAATCATTGGCTCACAACTCATTTAAATTTATTTACATTCAAACATGCACACATTTTCCTCCTATTACTCAGAAGCAATCAGCCATAAAATGGCAAGGATCTGCAGTACATTTAAATTAACAGCAATTTTTCTGGAGCAAAAAGGAAAACTGCTGAGCCCAAAGGAAGCGAAGGGAGCGGAAGAAAGATGCAGCTGCTATCTAAAAAAGCAAATCTTATCACATTTGTCACTGGGAGAGTTCAAGCAGAAAACTGCCAACTTGAGCATCTGTGTGGCACGGTGCCATTGGAGACGATCTGGTGGATAGGGCACCATGGTAGCAGCTCACCTTCATTGGAAAGCAAAACAAATGCCTTTTAAGTCTTCTGGTAAATGTTTACTAGGTACAATAAAATAATAAACTCCTGTGTTCTCATAACATCAGGTGTCTAGAATACAGTGGGTTCAAAAAGCTTTCCATCACAAAGTGAGATGTGAGCAAGGTACAGCTGTGGTTTACTTCAGCATCTGGGCTAATTTGTCCTAATTTGTTATTTGTGGAGCACTTAAGATCTGTTGGTTGCTGCACCAGCTATTCCTTGCTGTTGTTGCTTTTTCTATTTTATAGACAACTCGCTCAACTCACTTGGATATGAAGTGTCCAAGGTCACCCAAGAATGAGTGAGAGAGCTGAAATCTAAACCTCAGAGCCTCGGAACTGTCAGTGTCTTTTTGACAAAGGTATCATCTGCATCTGCAGCAGAAATCTCCCAATATATAAGTTTAGGTCCTGGTCCTGGTCCTTTCTTCTCTGTGCTCAATCCAGAAGTTGCTTAAACATCCCTAAAATACCCCTTGTGCTTCCCAAGGATGTACTTTGTTCACATACTATCCCTTCTCCTGAGACCTCCTTCTACCAAATGAGATCTCCTTTGAGGAGCTCAGACTGTTCTTCAAGGTCCAGTGCAAAAGCCTTCTCCTGCAAGTGCCTACTTCACCCTCCACTAAACTTCTGAAGCATTCACTTCTACTCATGGACTTTCTTTTGCACCTTTTATTTTATTTAGTTATTTATTTATTTATTTATTTATTATTTTGAGATAGAGTCCCACTCTGTCACCCGGGCTGGAGTGCAATGGCACAATCTCGGCTCACTGCAACCTCTGACTCACAGGTTTAAGCAATTCTCTTGCCTCAGCCTCCCGAGTAGCTGGGATTGTAGGCGACCACCACCATGCCCAGGTAATTTTTTTTTTTGTATTTTTAGTAGAGACAGGGTTTCTCCATGTTGGTCAGGCTAATCTGAAATTCCTGACCTCAGGTGATCCGCCCACCTTGGCCTCCCAAAGTGCTGGGATTACAGGCATGAGCCACCGTGCCCAGCCTGCACCTTTTGAAACTTGTATATATTTTCTTTTGTTTTCACTCCATCTCAGATTGTATCCCACAGGAGGACAGAGGACATGTCTATACATTTTCTATGCTCAACACTGCCTCACACAAATACCAAGAGCTGAAGCCATTTTTGGTTTTATAATAGTAAGGTCTAGAGTTTGAGGTTTATCTATCTTAGTCTGTTTTCCGTTGCTTATAGCAGAATATCTGAAACTAGGTAATTTATAAAGAAAGGGAATTTATTTTACAGTTATAGAGGCTGAGAAGTCCAAGGTCCAGGGGCTATACCTTGTGAGGGCCTTCTTGCTGGTGGGAACTCTCTGCAGACTTTAGAGGTAGTGCAGGGCATGCCATGCCCAGGGTGCTGAGTGTGCTAGTACAGCTGTCTCTTACTCCTTGTATAGAGCCACCAGTTCCACTCCTGTGACAACCCATTAATCCATTGATCCATGAATGAACCATCCATTCATGAGGGCAGAGGCCTTGTAACCCAATTATTTCTTAAAGGTCTCATCTCCCAATACTCTCACATTGGGGGTTAAGTTTCAATGAGAATTTCAGAAGAAATAAACATTCAAACCATAGCAAACTTCAGTGTACTCAACAACCCAACTGAATTCAAGAAGAAGGACGGATGCAGCACAACGCAGGAGCTACTGCTTCTCATTGGCAACTGGGTTAATCCAGGCACTTTAAAGCTTCCAGTATGTAATCACATTTTTCTCAGAAGTGCAGTGAAGGCTACAGAGTTAGACACGTGGACACCCAGTGAGTACTTCCTGGAGCATTTTAAGCTCCTGGGGAAAAGGTGCTAGACTTGGTTTATTCTAATTCTCACTTTGATCAAAATTACAGTAGTGTATGTGGGACAAAGGGAAAAAACCGTGGTCCATTTATTAGCTGGAAGTGAAAAACTAAAATTATCGAGGATGGTCAGGAAGGCTTTTAAAGGAAAAGCTCTGGTTTGATGTAGCAAAATGAAGTTTCGTCATGAGCTAAAAATGAAAGTAGAACACACACTTGGCAAAGCTAGATTTCGTAAGGAAAGCCAAAATTATTGCACAAGTAAAACTCAACGATTCTAAGGAGGATGTGCTCTAATCAGCAGACCCTGATGACAAGTGTCCGAGGACTCAACAACTACTATTTCAGAGACTTCACAGAGGATAGGGAGTACATCCAAAGACTGACACCATTGCCCCATCCACAGTCACCTACAATTGTTTCAAGTGGAGTAGAGAAAAAGAAAGATGAATGTGTGGTTTAAGAGGCACTCAGATGCTCAAAAGGCTTCACTACTACCACATGGGGACACCCAAATTAATCTATTGTTCTTCTGGGATGTGTCTAGCCTACTGTCTTGCTTTAATAAACATATAATGCCAAATCTATAGGGTAGATACTTGTAGAGCGAAATGACATTTTCTTAAAGATTCTAAGTCTAGAGAGGCTTATCAGTGATTCAAATGGTACAGATGAGCATGGAAGCACAAATGTCATTATAGAAGAGTATGCACTTGCTTCAGCCACCATAGATCTTCTGCCTAAATTTATTTCCGTCAAAATATTCTAGCCAGTTCTTTATAGTATATGAAGCCAGAGTGCTGAAACCTACAGAGTCCAAACAAAAGGTTAATGATGTAAATCAATTACCCAATCAACCTACAACTACATAAAATCTGCAAGAACCTCAGATATACACAATGTGAGGTGTTTGGCTCTGCCCAATTTTGGATGAAACTGTGGGCCATTGATGAAAGTGGATCTGGGATTAATGTGTACAAAGTAAGTAATGTACAAAAAAATACATAAGAGAAAAGAAATATACGTAGGTCAGCCAGTGCCTGTGTGAACATGACGATAATGACTATGGGGAAGATGAAACTCAGGAGATAGAAGGAGGAACAGGAGGAAAAGAAGTTGTTTATTTTTTAAAGTTGTTGCTATTGATGCACCTCAGACCTCTCAAGCATGTACAGAGAGTGAACACAATTAATGAAGAATAAAAATAGAGATAATAAGCCTCCAAAACAGGATTATAAATCCAGGTCCAAGTTTAAGCTGACCCTAGAAGAAAGAGAGTAGGTGAAAATAAACTTTGTCATGAAGCCACACTTTTTCATTATGCATCCCAAGCAATACTTCAGAAATGGAGTTTAGAGATCTTTAACATTCAGGATTTTTGTTAAGATAGCAACAATCTGGGGGCTTATGTATGGCCAATGTCTCTGTCTATAGCTGCAAGTCCCATAAGTCAAATCCACTAGCAGTCTCAATTAAGCCAGAAGAGGGTCAAACAAATTATCCTCACTTGAATACAGGTATCTGAAAAATCCCGTCTCTATTTAAATTAGCTAAGAGTGAAAGATAATGAAACCTCAGCTAACCACCAAGTTTTCTGGAATGTGAAACATACATATGTGGGGTTGGGGCTGATAATCCCCATGAACTGATTACAATAAACATGAATTACCCAACTCTGGCTGAGAGTGGGATGCAATGCAAGGTCTGGGTTCTATCTGGCCAGGGACTTCTTGGAAGGTAGGCTAACATCCTATGATCTGGACCCCACAAGGTAAAACTGCTGAAGTCCTCATTCAGAGGACTGAACTATGGCTTTTCAAGAAACCAAGTTCAAGGAGTCACCCCTAGACCCAAGGATGGTATCCTTCCCCCGTGTGCTGCTGCCTCACGGCCTCTTCCTCACTGCCCACCCCCACAAGCGAGGACATTAACAGCCCACTGCCCAGGCTCCTGTTCCCAGACCAAGGTGGGGCTGCATATCTGCTTCTGAGGCTGCTGCAGGCAGACATGTGACCCTCAAGGGGGAGGGTGGCCAGAGAGCAGGGAGCTTCTTGACTTCAAAGACACTTCTCTGGCCTCAGCTTTTCACCAAGGAAATGGATGTGCCTAAACTTGAAAACAGAGGAAGAATATGAGGAAGGAAGAAGGTTCTTTATCCAGACATCCCCTTTTTCTCTAAAGCCTTTTCCCAAGAGCAACCATTAGTAGAACTTCCATCATCCCAGACATTACCTAGCTATAGTGAGAATTAAAATGTGCCTCTCCTCCACAGCAGGGTGGGCACAGACTCATTTGGCACTCTGTTGGTATCTGGGGAAGGTTAGGTTGAAATGATGATCATCCTGCCCTTTGTCAATCCACCTGGGGCATTAATTGACACTTCTCTGTAAGAGAAATCGGAAGTCCCAGATCAGATCCTGGGAAGCATATCCAACTTAAACCCCAGTGATCATATCTTGTCATAGCAAGGTTTATAAAGGCAGATCCTGAATTGTTCATCAGTCTTCAAGAGAACCCACTCATTCACGTCACGAACACAGAATCCACGCTCCTAAAGCTTTTCCACATCTGGTGGCACCCTCAGGATACTGGCAATAGCCGATCACTATGCATGCTCCTTAAGCTTAGCAGGTGACCCATTTCAAAAAGCCCCATTAAAACAGAGAGCTTACTCTATCTGAAAGCAGATTCTCAATAGGAAACTTGAAAAGTGCAAAGCCAATCCCAGGGTCACAGCCTTATATACGTTCTGACTGAGGCAGCCAACAGAACCCCCGACTTGAGTTAAATTAACCCCACAGTTCTAGAAGCCTCTGCTGTCAGGGACATTTTTATTTGCTCAAAGAGCTCATTTTGGTATAAGCCCATGCTGCTAAGTCAACCCACCTCACTGTCTTTCCTAATGTTCAACAATGTCTTACAGCAGCGGGGCGTGTGCGAACTCAGTGGTTTCACACAGCAACCCCTCTTTCTAAAGGATTCTCTCTTCTCCTTGACGCCTTCATGTTGGAGCATGGCAAGTCCCTTCATAATTCTTTGGTTCAAGTAGAATGTATATATAAAGAAAACCCTGGATTGTAAAGGGCATAAATTTTAACATACACACACCAGATTTCACAGTTTATTTTCCTTTTTAAATAAAGTATGGAGGGCCAGTTATGGCATTCCAAATATAACAGCTTGGTTAGAAATTATGGTGACCATGCTAAAAATCCACCAGACCCAAGACACTGGAAAAAAAAATGCATTTTAGACTTTTTAAAATAAAAATTTAATGTACCCAAAACATCTGACATTATTTTAAGAAATGTTTTCCAAAGCTTATAGGAAGTAGTTTGCTAAGTCAAAGTGATTAAAAGAAAAAGGCGATTTACTTCATAACCCTATGCAAATTCTTAGTTTAAAAAAGGAGTCATCATCTCCATAAAGAACAAGAAGCTTTGAAAAACACGTGATGGACAAATGCATTTCTTTGTGTGAAAGCAGTAAAAAAATTTAAAATGTCACTTAGATGAAAAGACAGTGTAATTACATGTGTACAGGAGGAATGACTGGATTATATATTAATTTTCCTTTCATTTGTCACAATTATGGCCATTTACCATCCATCATTTAACTGTACAAGATCCCAGAACTAAACAGAAGCTCTTCAATTGATGATGGGATTATGTCCCATTAAACCCATCATGGGTTGAAAATATAGTAAGTTGAAAACGTATTTAATGCACCTGGCCTACCAAACATCATAGCTTAGCCTGGCGTACCATAAACCTGCTCAGACACTTACATTTATCTACAATTGGGCAAAATCACCCAGCAACACAAAACCCTGTAGAGTCTCAATTGCTTGCTCTCCCGGTCCTGTGGCTAACTGAGAGAAGTGGCTTGCCAACCCTGCTCAGCATCACGGGAGAATACTGAACCATTTTCTTCTATATGCTTATCACTGCTGCACCATCATAAAGTTAAAAAATTCTTAGCTGAACCACCCTAAGTCAGGGACTGTCTGTACTTACTGGTACCACTGGAATTAGAATTTCTAAAAGTACAGTCACTCCGCACATTTATCTTCCTTGAAAATTGTGTGCCAAAGGATTCATTTCAACAGTGATGCCCAAAAGGAAGCCACCTAGCTGCTGGTTAGACAGCAAGAAGTCTAAAATCAGAAACATCTGTTTGGATCCTGTCCCTTTCCCTCCTGAGCTGTGTCATGCTGGCCCAGTGAGGGGACCTCTATGAACCTCAGTCATCCAACTTTACAATACAGATGAAAAAGATCTAACAGGTTTTGATAACCAGACTAATGTGAGTACTTAGTGCTTTCCAGCTTTCCATTCGTAGGCACGGGCAGTGAACACCAACCCTGCCTGCAGTAGCTCAGCAGCCACTGCAAATGATCCCATCAATTGCATTGTAGATCATGGGCCGAAATAGATTCTTTGTCATGAGTTATAAAACAAAAAGTCACGGAAAGGAGCTTTGCTCAAAAATTCCAATCCCCTTAGAAAAGGGTGGCCCCAAAATTCCACTTTCCTCCTAGAAATGGGTGGCCCAAACTGAATGTTAGGAGCTTTTCGGTTCCTGGAGAAGGGCTCCAGAACCACAGCTTGAGAGACCTACAGCGTGGCCTCCTGCCCTCTTGCACCCCCTCAGGAGGTAAGATGTCCTTCCAGCCAAACGGTAGGCCCTGGCTGTTGATACCACTCTGTCTGAATGTTGGCAAGTGCCAGCAATTTCACACCCATGGTGGAAAATATCCAAGGACTATTCCATGGCTTTAGTTCCAATTCTAGGACCACAAGGAAATATTTCGCTAAATGATTTTGCCTCTATCCTGAACTGACTCTACATTCTTCACCTGAGGAATAGATAGACACATAGGTGGTAATTATAAAACTACATCTTGGCTCAGCTTTGTGGCTTATGCCTATAATCCCAGCACTTTGGGAGGCCAAGGCAGGTGGATCACCTGAGGTCAGGAGTTCAAGACCAGCCTGGCCAACGTGGTAAAACCCTATCGCTACAAAAATTAGCCAGGTGTGATGTGGGTGCCTGTAATCCCAGCTACTTGAGGGGCTGAGGCCAGGAGAATGGCTTGAACCTGGGAGACAGAGGTTGCAGTGAGTTGAGATCACGCCACTGCACTCCAGCCCAGGCAACAGTGCAAGAGACTCCATCTCAAAACACACACACACACACACACACACACACACACACACACACACTACATCTTGATAGATCTTCAGCTTCCAGTTGTTTTAGACACCAGAACTAGCCGTCCAAAAGCGAGAGGAGTGTCTCCAGGAACACATCCTCTCTATCCAGACTTGCTTCCGAGACAGCGCCTATTTCCCCTTAGCTAGCATCTTCCAGCAGCAGCTAAATGAACCAAACCCTAACTAAATTTAACTGGCTAATTGCACCTAAATTACAGTCACAAAGCCCCTTCAGAAGATTCAGTCAATTTCTTGAGGGAGAAAGTAAATGTTTTACTATATAATTATAAACTTAATTAACACAAAATAAATTAATTAGGGACTTGTGTTGGTAATGAACACAATGGTTTAGATGTTTATTGCTGTATTTTCCAGGGGAAGCTAAACCTTGAAAAGTGGACTAACTTGTTCTTTAAGCCTAACTTCATCTCACCTCTCCCACCCCCAACTGAACTGCTAGATTTCTTGTTTATATGCAGTAGAATGGCATGGAATACTAGTTCTTCTATGCCAGAGATCATTCTCATAGCAAGAAACTATAGTGAAAATATCCCTTCATGCTGGACATCAAAAATTCCATAGAATTCAAATGATAATAATTTATGTACTAATCTCTAGGAAAAAAATCCCCATCCTAAACGCTTATAGCTACGATAGTTCCTAGCTGGCAGTTCACTAAAATAACAGATGATTATCTAAAGCAATAATTTCCATTTCCCAGAATGCAATGACAAAAACTCACCTAGAGCTGAAATAACCATCTGCCACAGATTGTTCCACATCGGCTGTTTGCTTGTTTGTTTTTTAATTCTCAGAAAGAATTCAAAAATGGTTTGGCAAAGAAAGATGATTTCACAAAAATGACCCAGTTTTCAACCTGCATTGCCACTATCAACCTAATTTTATTTTATCTGACTTAGGAGAACAGCTGGCTGACGAAAGGAGCCTTAAAGCATGACCTTGAAGGCACAGAGTAGATCTTCGGTGAATAAAAGTCTTGTTCTAATTTTCAAGTGTCATAGTTTCTAGGAATGCCAACCTGCATCTCCCATACCTGTTTTTCCCCTTGATTGCTGTGAAGATGGAGAACAGCTGCTGTGCTAAAGCCTGACCCACTGAGAGGTAGAAAGAAGTGTGGTTGAAAGAATGGCCGCCGAAGGTGGAATACCCAAATGACTGTGTGACTGTGGGCAAGCTGCCTCAGTTTCCTTGCCTATGAAATGGAGTTAATGATAATACTTAATATGGGGCTAATGTGCAGATTAAATAAGCATATATATATATATATAGAGAGAGAGAGAGAGAGAGCGCACTTAGAAGTGTCTGGCATGTAGTAGGCGTTCAGTAAATATCAACTGTTTCCTTTATCTGCAGACCTAGGTCTCAGCTTTTTTTCATGACGTGGCAAATGCTTTATGTTCACAAACAGCTGCAAATGTATGAAACAGATCTACTTTGTTAGGACACACTGGTCAACATATGCACCAAACGGAAAAGACAATTCAGGTTGAGATTGTGAGTAAAAATAATCACCTGTGTCAGATCAGAAACAAGCTGTCTCGTCACCGAATCAGGAAACTTTTGTGAAGAAAGAAAATCTGGAGACCCTATAGCCCATTTTCTTCAGTCAATATCACCCTTTCACTTGGGAAATAAGGAAGGTAAGTCTCTGAGGGCAGACTCAGGGTCCCTGAGTCTGTTGTGTCAGCAACAGACTCAGTGTTAGGATGAAATACAATATGGTGAGACCATCTCTCATGACAGGCTAAAGCTGAAGACAGAAATGGAACTCTGTTTTGATATGAAAGTAAATACCCCTCCTATGGTCTGAATGTTTGTGTCCCCCTAAAATTCATATGTTGAACCTAATCTCCAGTGTGATGATATTAAGAGGTGGGGCATTTGGGAGGTATAATAACTAGGTCATGAGGGTGGAGCCCTCATGAATGAAATTAGTGTCCTTACAAAAGAGGCCCAAGGGAGCGCAGGCACTCCTTCCACCCAATAAAGACACAATGAGAAGATGTCATCTACCAACCAGAAAATGGGCCCTCACCTGACACTGAAGCTGCTGGAACGTTGATCTTGGACTTCTCATCCTCCAGGACTGTAAGAAATCAATTTCTGTTGTTTATAAACCACCCAGTCTGTGGTATTTTATTACAGCAGCCAGATTAAGACAGTCTCAATGGCTCATATCCAGGAGTCTTGAATATACTACTGCTAAATTATTCACATATTTTACTTTATTATTATTACGTTATTTTACGTAAACATTAATTTCCACATGGAAGAGAAGAGGGATCCAGTCACTGCTTTCATGGAATCCCCCGTGACTAGTGATGGAGGTATGAGCAAACATTTTCTGTAAAGAGCCAAATAGTAAATAATTTTCAAATTTGCAGGTCATTCGGTTTCTGCCACAATGGCTCATTCTGCCACTGTAGTACGAAAGCAACGTAGACAACATGTGAGAAATGAGTTGGCGTGTTCCAGTAAAACTTAAATTTATAAAAAATAGATAGCAGGTGAGATCTGGCCCAGGGACTGTAATTTGCTCACCTTTGGGTAATGCAACCACCTCCCTGATGCTCTCTTTATTTCTTTTACTTTTTCCCACGTTAAGCTTCCTCTTTCAGTGAACGTCATACTGTTTCAACATACTTATAGGTTATAATCAATACACAGTAGAATCTAATTTATTAAGACTAGAAATAAAAGCCAGTGTAAATTTATGAAAGCTCTATGTTATGAAATATATTTAAAGAAATGCAGCTTTATTACTTTCATATACATAAAAGAATCAAAATTAAGCCAATAAAACATTTCCAGCATGTTTTGGCAAGTAGGGGGTAATTCAGCCTTACTCAAAAGAAAAAAATAATTTAAAATTATATGATTCATAAATTGTTTTCATGAAATTCCTTTGAAAATGCTTAAAAAGTTTGTTTCCTAAGATGGCGATCTATGATTCCTACTACCCATCTTGTTTCCACTATTCATTAATTTAGAAATTCCTTTGTTCATGAAACATACCCTAACATTCCACCAACCCAATTCCTCACTAAATTAAGGATCTGAATCAGCAAGAGTTTTTGAATTTCAGAAAAGCTAAATAAATTGTAATCCTATGACACCATAGATTAATACCATCTTTTGAAACAGTTTTACTGTTCTCTCTCTAAGGACTTCTGTGTGACCTTTGTCAGACATTGTAGATTAGCTATTCAAAATCCATTCACAATCCCCCTTTTCTTTGTCTTCCTCTACCCTGCAGGGAAAGAATCCAATATACTTTTTTCCAGCATCTCTTGAAACTAAGTGTGGGCTTGTGACATAACTCTGGCCACAGAGATACAGCCAGAAGGCCAAGGGGAAGGATCGCCTATTCTTGGATTAAAATAGAAAGCCTCCTAGCCTTCTTTCTTCTTTCTAGCTGGAATGTAGATTTAAGGTCCGGAGGCAAAGCAGCCTTTTTGACACCACTAGGTCACAAACAGGAGGAGAAGGCCTAGCTGCTAAGGATAGCAGATATGAAAGGTGGAAAGAGCCAGAGTGTCCCTGATGACATTAAGCTGCCTTAATAGCCTTGGATCCCAGAACTCCTGCTGTGTGAAAAAAAAAACCTGTTTAAGTGGTTGTTGTTTTTATTTGTTGATTCCTGTAGCTAACGCAATCCTAAGTGATACAATTCATGGAGACCTTGGCCTCATTTCTGTGAGATGGGGGCAGGGATATGGTCAACTATAAATTTAAAAACCTTAGCTACTACCAAAAAGAAAAGTAATCAGCTTTGAAGTGACATTGTGGCCTCTGCACAGCACCTGGAACTCTCTTCAAGGGTCCACATTACAATAATAGGAGGCTGGGTGAGGAGCGAAAATGCTATAAAGACAACCACACTCGCAGCCCCACGGAGCCATGGGAGAGCAGCCAAACCTCCCATGAAGGGCCATGGCAGTGGCCGAGACAGGGAGGATGCACTCAGGCGCATGAGCAAGGAGACAAAAAAGCTTTGGGGTCCAGGAGAGGAAAGCACTGCGCAGAGAAAAGCTACACTGTGAGCAGATACCTTGGTGAGTTAGACCCTGAGGAAGAGACTCTGTGGGGGCCCAAACCCTCAGGCTCACTCCTGGGGTCAGTAAGAAACAATAAAAACTCCTTGACATTTGAAGATTTGAGAGCTGAGGAGACCTGGGGCTGCTTCCCATAAAGACCTCTGGGAAGGAGCAGCCACACACAGGTCAGTGCCAGTGAAAGAAAAAGACTGCACTGTGCCCAGCCTGCACCAGCATGTGCAGGAACCTTACTGAGCCCTCAGGCTTCCCAAGAGCCCAGGGAAGTAAGTTACAACATCCATTGTTCCTCTGTGCCTAAGAGGGGCACAGATGTGGCCAAGACTGTCCGTGGGCATGCTGGGACAAGGGGGACATGGGACGACCTATGTGATCCTGTGTTGGGGGTCACGGCAGGTCTGAAAGTATCAGCAGTGGAAGCACCCAGGGCAGAGGCCAACAGCAAAGACCAGGCAGCAGGATGCAGTAGGTTTCAGTAGATGCAGGAAAGCTCCACTCCCCCAGGAGGTCCTCCCACTTCCCTCTGTCTTTCACGAGGACAGACAGATTCCTGAATTTGCCTGTGTTTGCAGTTGGAATATAATCCTGGTTTTGACCAGTTTGCCTGGAAATGACTACATGAAGCTCTCTGTCATGGGCAGAGCTGAGAGCTGAAGGTAGACATTAATTTTGGTGGGGCAGGGAGGATTGTGACGGTAGATGTTTCCAAGTCCCAGACTAGAGAGGAGTTTCAATATTTTTCCCAATCACAGCTGTGATTAGATTGTGCTTCAGTCTACCGTCTCCTTTTACTGCGATGTTATCTACTTACCAAATATAGAGAGATGGAAACACATAAAGGTTAGATTTCTGTGATTTCTTTTTAGTTCAGGACATGGAGAAAAAAAAAATCCAACCTACTTAGCATTAGGTTCAACCTCTGTCCTAGACCCCCAAAGTCCCTTTATGCACAAGAATTTCTCCTCCTTTGACTATATGCCCCTCTACCATAATTATAAAGCTCTGTGTGTGACGGAGGAATGACAATAAAAAAGGAGAGAAACTAACATTTCATACGTACCTAACTATATTCTGCATTGCACAAGGCACGTTTTATACATAGCTCATTAAAGTGTACTTTATTCCCATATTAGAGATGAGAAAACCACTGAGAAGATAAGTAGCATGCCCAACTCCAAACAGCCAATAAAAACTAAGCTATATCTAACTATAAAGAGTATTGCATTACACTGGGGTTTTTGGGGGCTATGCCATGATGTTAACTCATCTGAATTGCCTTTTAACCCTGTTTCCTCTCTGTCTCCGAAAAAGGAAAATGAAGAGCAACCTGCAACCTATGCCCCTGTCCACATAAGCAAATGCACCAATGGCCACAGACAAAGATGCCCCCATTTTCAAGTGATGGTGCCTACCTATTTCTAGTCAACTTATTTCTAATCTCCTTGTAATTTTCTATTTTCATAGATTAAATCTCTCAGAACATGTGGTTTGTATCTACTGCCAAATGCTGTATATGAAGGTTAAAATACTCCTGGATGTAGATATTTTCAGCCTCCTAACAGATATACATGTCAACACCTGCGACCCCCAAATCTCACTGCAAAACTTGCAACACTGGACATAAAACAAAGGCAGCTTGAGCTTGTACAAAGTCAACTTAGTTGTCTAAAACCACTCCATTTTGCATAGAAGAGGTCAACACAGTTTTTTTCTGTAAAGGGCCAGATAATAAGGATTTCCAGTTATGCCTTCGATATGTGCTCCATCGCAATCACTCAACCCTACTGTTTTAGAGCGAAAGCAGGCATTGACAATATGTAAACAAATGGACATGGCTGTGTTCCAATAAAACTTTATTTATGGAAATAGATTTGGCCCACAGGCCGCAGTGTACTGACCCCTGTCTTATAGTCATTTCTGTGAGCAACAACACAGTTATTTGTTCTTCCCTCCCCCGAAATAGAACAAAATGGAAATACTTCATTCATTCTCATTAAAATAGCTCAGACTTACATGTATGCTGCACATTATAAGTATAAGCTTACATGTATGCTGCACATTACATCAAATCCAGGAAAAAAATATTTAAAACTATATTTCATAAAATTATCATCTGTGTTTGTGCCTGGGGAAGCGAATGCACGGAGCAGGTGGCTGAGGCAGCGAGGTGTTTGTGGGACTCAGCTGGGAAGATTACAGGTGGCCACACTTACCATCTCCAACTTGACCATATGAAAAATGCAGCCTCTCAATTAGTAGTGCAGGCATAGTAGTACTTTCATGATGACTCACACTCTGCAATTTAGGTCATGCCTACGGCAATCAATAAACGCCTCTGTTTAGATTCTCCATGGCTAATTTGATCTCCACTCTCCTACTAACTGGGGCAATTTTTGGTTGTTTTCAATTAATCCAATTTGTCACAGGCATCTCTGTTCTCAATATTATTTTCTTCCAATTTCTCTTTGTTTTGAAAATAGCAAGGTGGGCAAAATGCATGTGCAAGTGTTCAGCTCAAACATGACGGCTTGTGCAAGAAGTGACTGCAAATAGAGAAAAGACCTCTTTGCAACCACACACACACACACACACACCAGTTGCATCCCTTCATTCTCTAACTGTGCACACTCTGTACACAGCCTTGAGTAAGTGAAACTTTAGGCCCTCGTGATGAGGTGATGACACTGATGGCAGTTATACCTACACACTATGTAGCAACCACTACATCTTGGTGGGTATGAGAAGCACTTTCCAATCAGAGGAAATCAAGGCTAGGGGAAGTTATATAGTATTTATTTTATAATGGGACTGGAGAGAATTGAGGTCCTAAAATAGTTTAGAGTTTAAGTCTTCGTTTTACTAATTTGTGACCTTGGGCAACTTTCTTAATCTTGTGTAAGGCCAGGTATTCTTATTTTTAAATGATGATAATTATATTTGCCTTAAAACCGTGTTGAAAGAATCAATTGAGATGATATCTATAAAGCCTTAGTACAATGCCTCAGCATATGTATTAGGCTGAACCATATGAAAATGTCTGTGTTTGACCACTCTCTTAGCTTACAAAAATGACAAGTTTATATGGCTGAAACTCATAATTGCTCAGTAAATGATATTATTAGTATTATTCTTGTTATTATTGTACAAGGACAAAAGTAGGCGGCAGAGAAGGAATTTTAATCTAAATTGGACTGATGGTGAAGGCTAGTGTTTTTTTCTAACTTTGTGACCTTCAGGGAAATCCAGTGATATTTTTAATTGAAGTTTCCCTTAATAACCTGAAACTGACATCAGAAAGCTAGTCAATCACAAGAACAACACTGATACTTTTTATTTTATTACCAGCATTTTATGAACAGGACAAAGTCCATTTCATTATTATCTCTGTATATCCAAAACTTGTTTGATGCATATTAATCAAATGTCAGTTGAATAAAAATGCAAACTGTCTCTTCTTTAATGTATTAAGGGTCATGATTTATTGAAAATTGGGATCTGCCTCATTAAACACTTATAATTAACTCTGTTCATACTATTCCACAGCAGAATTGCTGCTGTAGTTCACACTTAAAACCAGGAGGATAATTCAGCAACACTCGATGAAAGAACAGTCAGATTTTCTTTCACATTCCATGATGAAAATTGCGAATAAAAATAACTTTCTCTTCCCAGGCTGGGGACTCACAGGATAAAGAGACTCCCCCTCAAATGCCTGTCTGCTCATTGACAGGCTTAAAAGAAATAAATTCTCATCTGAAACTAAACCATCTCTTGTTGTTTTACCATGTTCCCAGTGGCCACGTCTGTTAAAAAAAGTCTAGACATTTTTCAAGCTTGAGTTGAGTTTTAGACAACATCTTTCAAATGCAGAGATCATTCTAAAAAAACTTTTCTCACTAAACTATGAGATTCTAATCTGTAGGGTGTTGCCACATCGGATGGTAAAATCTAGTCAGAAAGAGGCATTTCTCCTTTTGCTTTTTTTCGAAATAAATAACAAAACATCATTTCTCTGAGCAATGTATAAAGAAGAAATACTGTGGTCAAGAAAATATTTCAAAATATTTGCATGCTGTTTTGACTAGAAACCATGTGTCCTCTGGAACTTTTCAGGGTGTCTGTGCTCCCCACTCCCGAACACCTTGTACCCACATCTAGGAGAACTCTATGCAGATGATTTTTTTCAAATGGCCATTACCACTGTGGGTTCTGTTAGCTTCTGAGCCTGTACACAGTCAAGGTTTGCTTTAGAATATTACAGAGACAACAGTCAACTCATTTTTTTCCTCTTTAATTAATCAAGGTATAAGAAAATATAAGTATATATTAGGGCAAAGGCAATTAACTCCAAGAGTTAATCTATGTGTTCTGGTCAAAGTTCACAAATAATGAGAGGACCAAGGGAAATCCATCTTGTGGAGGGATGGGGGTCACGGGACAGGCTCCCTTTCATGTCTTGGTCACCATTTTGAATGTCATGTTGTGCAGTTGTTAACACTCTTTGCATAAGGTACCAAGAGAACATTTCACTCATTCTGGTCAGCATCTGAGGTAAAACACTCTGACATTAGTAAGTTAGAGAATCTTAATTCTAAAAAAGTCAACCTAGCCAGTAAATATAAATGTGAACAAACAGAATATGATGTTATACTACTAGGCAAGCTCACGTGGCCAATACCACATTTGAAGGCAAAAAGCTAGCTAAATTACGACACAGAGGTAATTGAAGAGGAAACACATTGATTAATGTTCTTTAAAATCCACATTATAGCCAGTGATCCTTTTAGTAATAATACTTGCCTTATCAGGACAGATTGGCTATCATAAGGAGAGTTTCTCTCTCTTGGGTCCCCAGATTCTATCTTGAACGAAATTAGTTTTTCAACTCTTTGAAATTTTGCTGTATATTTCCCTTCAGATCCCCACAAGGTAAGGCTACACTTCCTCCTTCAGCATCTCATCTGCCCCACACTTAAAACCTTATCTCCCTGAACCAAACCTGAGCACATGTATCAGGATGGATGCATAGGATGGTTTTCAAAGCTCTAAAAAAGACTAGCTGACATAGCATATAGCAACAGTGACCTTGACAATATTGATCAAGCTCTGTTTCTTGATGACAGAAGTAGCGAAATTAAGCAGTCCTCTAAATCATTAATGGATTCCTTTTATGTTCATCTACTCAACAACCTCGTCCCTCACCCAAGCCAGGACTCTGCATCCCTCCTACATCTTGGTGAGAAACAGCAAAATTTATCCTGTCAAAATGTTCAGTAAGAAGGCTCTGCTTTTTTTATTCACCCACTGCTTAGAATGGCCAGAGAAAAATTCATCCACAATCAACTGAATAACTGCCTTGGATAGACAATCTTTGCCTCTTTCGTGGGGATAGTGATGAGCCTGCCTTAGAAATTTACTTAAAAGGTAATGACAAATAAAAGGCCTTAGGCACTTCATATTTTTAAACTAAACGTTTGCTTGACTTCACTTTTCTGACTAAAAGTGTTTTCTAAGAGAGTACTGGCATACAGACCACTTAGATTCACAGACTAAGAGTCTGTCTATGCTGTCTACACACTGAGGAGGAAATCTGTACTAAAAAATGTCCCTTCTCAAATCACCTCCCTTCATCACCAATCAATACCACAGAGCTTGGAACGTGAACAGGAGGATAAGTGGAACATTTGAATGGAAATGCAGCAAGAAGTTATCTTGTAAAGGGCAAACGTATTGTCCAGGAGAAATAGAATGTCATATCCCCTACATCCACTACATGGCCATTTAAGCTGTTTAGTTACCAATCATCTAATAAGACTCTGAGAAAAGAGCAGGAAATGCTGTTAAGATAGAAGAGAGATCAGAAAGCTTAGGGTTAAGGTGGATTTGACTGACAATCTGTGTGGCCAGAGGGCAAGAAAAGGCACCAGAAAGAGGGGCTAAGGTAGGATGGATAAGGCTGCAGGGATGCATATAGTGAAGCATGTGCAGCATCGGGAAAATCCAATCCTTCTGCACGGAATTTCCTGTCCCACTGCCATGCCTGGGAGACTCTTGGCCTCTACATCCACGTTCAAGTGGCTTCTACATGCAGCAAGCTCTGGGTCTGGGTCTGCTGCTTACTCCAGGCTGATCTTAACAAGTCTATGGGTCACGCTGGGCCTCAGTTTCCCCAAGGAAGCTGTCCTAGGCACCCTTGGACTCCCCTTTCCAGGTCTAACATTCAAACTTGTCTTTCTTTGCTTTCTCTAGACCAAACCTTCCTCGGTGTTTTCCGTTGGTGGACAGGTAGACAGCTGCCTCCGAGGGCCAGATCAGCAGAGCACATCCTGCCTTCCAACTCTTGAAGGCAAAAGCTCTGGACACTTGGCTCTGGGCTCTCAAGATCTGGAGCAGGCACAACTAATTCAGTACGCCTCACCCAGGCTTCTGGCTGTTCTCCAGCAGTTCAGCCATGTCACAACCTGCTCGAATTGAGGCCAATCTGTGGTGTTATCATCTCTTCCAGTCACACTGAGGACAGGCAGTAGCCTCTCTGTGTGTCCCTGTTAGCCTCACTGTTTCTTCTCTCTCCTGCAGGCCATTGAATGACAGGCAGATACCTCAGCTCTTGGCAAATCAGAACCTAGCTGTTCTTCAACTTGGCTTGAGAGCTGGCTTGTCTGCTTTGCCATTCCTCTGAAATGCCCTCTCAATGGCCACCACAAGGGCCTTCAAAGCAATTTCTCAATGGCTCTCTATGCTCTTCCCAGCTAATCAAGCTGAAGCTTTGCCTCTGGTGAGCATGTGCCAGAGCCAAAGTAGAGGATGCATGACTTACTTGTAGGCTAGTGACTTCCTAATGGATGGGTATGGCCTGTGTTCTAATTCCTTGTTTCTCACTGCCTGGGAGGGGAGGTAGCCACCAGGTCTGGGAGATGTGGAGCCCTGAACCAAACTCAAGGTAGCTCCCGAGGAAGTCCTCTTCTACCTAACATCGTCTTTAGGCCCATCCCAGGCCACCCCTTGAATTCCCCTGCCCACTCTGCCATTTGCTCCCCTTCCTCATGCATCCTGTGTCTCCATCATTCAGGATGCTGTTCCCACAAAACACCCCATCTTGAGCTCACTCCACACGCTCAAACCACTACACAGAATTCCCTGTCCCACTGCCCTTCCTGGGAGACTCTTGGCTTCTATATCCAAGTTCAAGTGGCTCCTTCTACATACAGCAAGCTCTGGGTCTCTAGGACTGGTGTAGAAAAGCCCCTGTCTGAGCCCCTCAGACAGACGTTGATGACAGACCATGTCACATAGTCCTCTGATGTCTGCTTTACAGCAAACTCACCACATGCTTCTCAAGGATGACCCTCACCTCTCTATAGTCCCAGCACTTAAAACAGACACTGAACTCACCTTTGAGAAATGACAGGCTGGCTCAATGACTCTGATCTGCATCTACTGATTTATATTTTTGTTAATTTCATTTTTATTTTCCTATTTTCCCAATTTTTAAAAATTTCATTTCATTTCATGTTTCTATTAAGTATAACTATTCTCTATAAGTCATTTTGTTTTGGATCACCAACAGCAATAATTACAATATAATAACAATAATGATGATCATGATGATAATATACTTATTGGATATTACTCTTATGCTTGTTATGTACCATAATAATAGCTAATACATGGCTCTAACTATATGCCAAGCTTTTTAGCTTCTTCTAAGTGCTTGATATGTATTAATTCGTTTAATCCTCATAATAGCCTTATAAGTAGCATTGTGATTATGCCCTTTTAGAGGTGCGAAACTGAGGCATATAAACGTGAATAACACGACCAAGGCCACAGAGTTGGTAAGTGCTGGAGCTACCATCAAACTCGAGAAGTTTGGCTTCACAGTCCTACTCTTCACTGGTAAGCTAGACCACCTCTCTATACACTATATTGCCCACCATACCAAGGGATTTAGAGATAGTCCCTTATTTAATCCTCACAACAACTCTCTGAAGTAGGAGCTATTTTTATCACCATTTTTGTTGTAATTAAAGAAATACTTATTTTGCCTTGAGATAATAAGAAATTCACCATAGGTCACACAGCTAATAGACGAACATTAGAACTGAAAACGAGGGATTTGCCTGACTTCTCATATCTGAGAAGATGAGATGAGAAAGAACATACTTTACTAAGACACATCCATTCACAGAGTCATCACTGTTTATGCAGCAGCATTTTGCCGTGACCCCGTATCCTGAATAAGCGAGGGATCAGTTCACATCATCCTAGTTTTATAAATAAATAAAGAGCCAGTGATCAACTCAGTCTAGGACCCATGTCCGCTGGGTCTAGAATCTTCTGAGCTGACCTTGTTTAGTTGTCTCTGTCATTACCCAGGAGATTATTTTGTGCCTGGTCATTATTTTAATCTGCATTGTCTTTGATAGCACCATTTCAAGCTTCCAAAAATCTAACCACCAGAGAAATAGAATGGATTCTTTCTTGGTTCAAGGATAATAAAATGTCAATTTAAAAAGGAAAATGGAGAGTGGATTTTAGACATATTTTTCAGGAACATTCATGCAAATTTTTTTTTTTTTTTTTTTGGAGATGGAGTCTTCCTCTGTCACCCAGGCTGGAGTGCAATGGCACACTCTCGGCTCCCTACAACCCTGGCCTCCCAGGTTCAAGTGATTCTCCTGCCTCGGCCTCCTGAGTAGCTGGGATTACAGGTGCCTTCCTTTTGGTATTTTTAGTAGATACGGGGTTTCACCATGTTAATCAGGCTGGCCTCGATCTCCTGACCTCATGATCTGCCTGTCTCGGCCTCCCAAAGTGCTAGGATTACAGACGTAAGCCACCATGCCCAGCTGCAAAACTCTTTGTAGTAGAGTTGTAGTAGAGCTGCCACCTTCACGTCCACAGTTTCTCAAAGCAAGCAATGTGTTTGCAAGCACACGCATGTGATGATCGTTGGGAGCGGAAAGTCCATAATTCAAACATGTATAACACAAAGCCTTACTCAAAACCAAGATTTTCTCCCATTGAACCTATTTAAGTTTTAAGATAACATCCTTCTTTTCACAGGGTTTTTGTTTTTCACGTTAAGTATTATTAGGCTAAAATAATTAAAAGATGTCTACTGAGACAAAGAAAACAACATATCCTATTTTGGGGAAAAACAGAAAAAAGGAAACAGAAGTAGAGATAGACGGATCAAAATAACAACAAGAACAAAGAGAAATGAATAATTAAAATAAATAATAATCCTGAAGATCACTGCAAATTTGTAAGCCTAGGCTTGGATCCTGGTATTGCCACTCGCCCCCTACAGACAGGTGAGGCCAAGTAGGTTACTGCACCTCTTTGTATCTCAGTCTCATCATCTAACTTATGAGGTTGTTGAGGGTGTTAAATGAGATAATGTATGCAAAGTGCATGGAAACGTGCTTAGAACCAAGCAAGGGCTCCATAAATAATAGTGATTATTGTTGTGACGGTTATTCTAAGGAACACATATAAATTTTACCAACTTGATTAAGCTTCAGGGGACTGTGGGAATGTGAGACTCAGATGAGATGGGATTAGCAGGGATCAGCATAAAGGACTGCAGGCTCATGCAGCGGCTGAATGAGCTCTGGTTTCCTTGGTTTTGTACAAAGGCATGTCCGACTCTTGGAAGTCCCAGGTCATGTTGCTAAAGGATTTCTCAGTTCCTTTCACACTGAGGTTGCAATAAATTCTGGTGCACACTGCCTGGGGAGAGGCACTGATAGCATGGCACTTGTGTGCAAGTTACCAGCTTGGCTGGGAATGAAAGAAACCTTAGTTCATTCTTTGTCCACAATGACTAGCCATCCCTGATTCTCAAAATTGATGTTTTAAGAAGAGTGAGTCCTACAACTCCTCTTAAATGCCTCCCAAGAACATTTTTCAAATGTAGTGTGAGTTACTGAATAAAGAATGAATAAAAATCTCATAGGAAGAAATGAGGTGCAGTACACAATTAAAAATCGTGCCCATAAACACTGTGTAATTGAGGATTTCTTAAACCGGAAGGTTTGACAGGCCAATATTTTGGAGGCACAACTTGAAACTAATTCCTCCTTAAAAGTATCTCAATAGCATGAGCCAGGAGTTATCTTTCTCTATGAACTCTTGCTACAATGTCTCTGCCCTTCTTCTGGAAAATGAGTTATATGAGCTCTTGATCCACACAGAAACCACTTGACTGCAACGACTATTTATTTTACCTCATAACCACACTTCTTTCTCCACATCTACATATAGCGGGTTCATCTCAAACATGTAATAAATGGTAAATACATTCATTAGATTTAGAATATAGATCCTCAGTCTTCTAACTAGCATGGATAATCAAAATAACCAGACTGGTACAGCCTACTTCAGAAAATAGTTGGTTTTGACCTATGAAGCAAGATTTGGTTGTGGATTTACCATTCCTGTTGTTTAAGGGCATGTGTGATGGAAGGCAGGAGGAGGAGTGAGGGACAATCCTTTATGGAAATTCTGTGATATGATTTGCATTTTAAAATCACTGCTAATATCATCTGTTCAGAGGTCTCAGGGGAAGTACAATAAGAGGATAAAGAAGGGGCTTTCTCTAGTGAAATGCATGAGCTTGAATTAAATAGAATTTATGACTCTCCAGTTTCTCTCTGTAGTTCCCAACCTCCGAGAGAAAATGAATTCTACTGTATAAATGAGTTCACCAAAAACATTTTATAAATGTTCAGTTCTCAAGGAAACTAAATTGCAAGAAGAAAAGAACACTCACTAAAGATATAAATAAACCCCCTAAGGACTTATTTTTCCCTATCCATCTAAATTAAAATGGTAATAACTCAGATGGACTATTTTCTAGTATTTTGACTTGTACTGGATAGTAGACACTTTTGTCATCATATGTGAGCATGAATTAGTTGACCAACATTAATTTATTAAACAACCTCTGCCCTCACCCCCTCAGGAATTGTCATTAAAAGGAACAGAGACCTTAGCTGGCACCTTGCATATGGGTACACTGAATAAGTATTTGTTGGGTGTGCAGCATGTGAATGAAGAGTTTTAAACAAGCAAAGAAAAAATGTATGTCTGAATGTAGGTCTTCAGTATCTCCTTTCTTCATACACATACCCTAACGTACACAGGCACACTCATGTGTCCTCAAAGAGTGACTATCAAACTCTACCCATGTAACATGCATAATCTAATTTCACTTCCACCACAGCACCATGAAGAAGGAGTACCACTCCCATTGTCCAGGAGATGGAAATCCAGCAAAGAAAGGTCAGGACTGGAACTAGAGTTAACAGTAATACACAGTTTTGAATAGCTAGGAGGAGGATATTGAACATTCCCAATATGAAGAAATAAATATTTGAGATGATGGATATGCTAATTACCCTGATCTGATCACTATGCATTATTTGTATCAAAGTGTCACTGTGTATCTCATAAATATGTACGATTGTTATTTGTCAATTAAAACAATTTAAAGACAGGTGAGACTCTTGGAGGCCATACAACTAGTAACTGACTGCTAGGATTTGAACTCAGACCCATCTGACTCTCATCTGCCTTTCCCTCAGGCCATGCAGCTTCTTTCAACTAGGCTGCCTTTGCTCACAACATTTTTGGGATTCATTTTACTCTTAGAGCCTGCTAATATTAGACTGAGTTATTTGAAATTGATCTAACCCAATGGTAGTCCCACCTCCCATCACACCCCAGTCTTCGAAACCCTTCTCCTTGTGCTGCCAAGTCTTCTTTCTACAGCATACACTTAATTAGGATGCTCCTCCATGTGAAGTTTTTGGGATAAATTCTGTCCATGCTGTCAACTCCCTAGCCCTTTCCACACCCTGCCCCCCTACAACTCAGCAGTCTTTTCTCCCAATTCTCTACCCCTATTCTCTGCTCCAGCCAAACCAGACTCCTTGCAAATGTATGAATGCCACACATTTTCTTACAGTTTCATTTCTTCGGACATACAATTTCTACCTGGAATCCTTCCCTCTTTCTTCTCCATGCTCTTTTTCCAACTCTCACACTCTGTAAACCCCAAAGACTCCTTCAAGGTCCATCTGAGGACCATTTTCTAGGCACCTTTCAAACTGTATTTTAAAATATTCATTGAGTCCATATTTTCCCACCAAAGTGTCATTCCCTGGGAAATGGGACCATCTAACCCAATTCCTGATACTGATACATATCTGAAAGTGAGTAAAAATAAATCTAAAACCCTGACAGTAGATACTCAACCTTCAGAGATGAATCTGACTCAGGAAATATCTGAGAACTATTCAGAGCCAAGTCAAGTAAAGAATGTGAATGATCAAGCTGGGTAACCCTGTTTAGAGTCCAAAATGATTTCAACAAAACATACATTGCAATACAGACACAAAAATGTGATATAGATACAAAAACACATTGTGATAAAGAGCACTGTCAAGAAGGGGAAGTCAATCTCTAGACACGCAAAATGTCCCTTCACAGGCCACCCAATAGTTCTTCTAAATAAACATCTATAAGAGGCAATGTCATTAAGAGCATTTGTTTCACTATATATTAGGGGTCTCTCATGCTGGGAGGTGGGACAGTGAGAGGACATTCACAGCAGGAGAACAGCCTATTTCTTATCTAAGAAACAAGTTCTGGAATATCTACTGGAAGCTTCAGTAATTTCCCTTAATCTCTCATATGTGGGAAGTTTTATATCTTACACTTCTTACACTTGGGGAAGTCAAGCCCCATTTCCCACCCACTTCAGGACACTTGAACCATGGATAACATAAGATTAGGCATCATGCTTGATCAAAGGTACTGGTTTAAAAAGAATTTCTAAAGAACTGAGTTCCCACCCAGCCATTAACATATCTCTAAGTCCTTGCAAGTTAATAGACAACTTTAGCCTGAACCGTTATACTCCAAAGTGCAATCTCTCACAAACACTGAGGTAAAGAAACGTCACTGCCTCGGAAAATGTGGCACTTGGTGATATGACAAGTACAATGGTATTTATCATCCATAACCACAGCTTAATGGACATGAGCCATATCTGAAAAGGGAAAGGGTGATTCAGCCCATTAAGTATGCAGAACATCATCTTTCAATACAAGGTGGCCCTTGATGATTTTTTTTCATTTCCAAAGGCTCCATCCAAGTGGTAAAATTGCAGAGGCAGAAAAAATACCACAGCTTTTCTGCCAGAGCGAGAGCCACAGCAAAGTTAGGTATGACAGGGCAGAGGGGAGAGCCACAGAATATGTCAGCAACCTCTGCTTGTTCACAGTTCCGTTCCCTATAGAGGGGATACAACCTCATACTTCACTCTTCCTCTTCCTTCTCCCTGCTTCCTTTTAAATGGCTTTCCAAAGTTTTCTGAGAATTAGATTTCAAGTATGTTCAGATTAGAAATTTCCAAAATAAAGCTTTCTATAAAAACATGAGTCCTGGCAAGCTCACATGCTTGACTTGGTAAGCATTCCCTATGGAACTAGAGATGGATTGTCTGGCAGTTAACAAGACAAACAACATAAAGTTGTCATTTTGTGAAGCTTAAATCCCAAAACCTGCTCCTCTCACCCACTGACTTGTTTGTTTGTGTGTGTGTGTGTTTTCTCAGAGGCCATCTTATAATCCTTTAAGCAATTCTCTCTTATACAACTATTTAGTTTTAAAACACCCTCCAAGGTATTATTGAAAATTCCCCCATTAAAAGATCATTACGAAGAGCCCTGTTATGAATGACTTTACTAGCTAAGAGATTCCCAAGCTAAAAAGAAAGACACTAGAGAAATTGCCATAATAAGGGTTTAGTTAGTTCCTTGTTGAATCTTTTGACCCTCTCAATTTGATATTATCTTCTATTTACTGCATTTAAATGAAGTATAGACTTAAAAAAAAATAAAGACTCTCTCGGCCGGGTGCAGTGGCTCACGCCTGTAATCCTAGCACTTTGGGAGGCCGAGGTGGGCAGATCACGAGGTCAAGAGATCGAGACCATCCTGGCCAACATGGTGAAACCCTGTCTCTACCAAAAAAATATAAAAATTAGCTGGGCATGGTGGCACTTGTCTGTAGTCCCAGCTACTTAGGAGGCTGAGGCAGGAGAATTGCTCGAACCCGGGAGGCGGAGGTTGCAGTGAGCTGAGATTGCGCCACTGCACTCCAGCCTGGCGCCTGGCAACAGACCAAGACTCTGTGTCAAAAAATAAATAAATAAATAAAGACACTCTCTCAGCTGTGCCAATTATATGCCTGCATTGTTCCATCATTACACTTGATGTGTTTGTTCTAGTTGTATATGGGTCCCCCCAAATTGGTGCAAATATTTGCTACTGTTTCCACCAGGGGGCATTCATCTCATTGAAAATAGATACTTTTTAACTGGCGAAGTTAAGAATGTTATACTGAAAAGACTAAAATACCTATTTTATTTATTAATTTCGAAATTCACATTTTCAACGGGAATCGAAAAAGGCTAAGTTTTTAATGGGTAATTCTTGAATTAGATGCTTTGTATATATGAAAAGATATTATATGCATACGAAAAAAATGTACCTATATTATGAACTGAAAGGTATGATATACCAGAGAATATTATAAACTCGTAAGAAGTGTCAATGAAATGTATATGTAAAAGCACCCAGCTCTAAGTAGAAATTAATTTTAGAGGTGTTCAGTTGGATATTGGGTGTTCTCCTAAGACATCCTAAAAGTACTAAGACTCCTACGGAGGCAGGAATTGCCCTTTTTCAAAATGTCTGTTTCTCAAAGCTCATGTTACCTTTCTTCTGACTAAGCTACACAGTTACTTTGCACACATAAGGTTTGGACCCTGGAAGATACAAACAAGGCTGGCCTTCTCTGCAAAAGTTATGAAGAGCAGAAGAAAAGACAATGGAATATACTAAGATTGCACATTTACCCTCTGTACCCTGAACACTGACAGTTTTTTTGTATAAAAAAATTAGTGTGAAGCTATAACAAAAAAAAGACTGAAACATAGAATTCCTGAGAGAATCTGTATCAGAACCATACCTTTTTTCTTTTACTTTCTAAGAAAATATCACACAAAGTCAGTCATACCTCTGAAATTATCATGGACTCATCCAAGCCAGAAAACTTCATAGTTTTCTTTTAGAGAAGAAAAAAAATCCATGTATGATAGGTTCTATTTCTGTGTATAACTATCTGATACACTAGCTCTCAACTGAGACTTCATCAATCAAATAGGTACTATTGACCAGTGAGGTCTAGCATCATTCCCTACCCATGATGGCAGCTTGGAAAGTGTCTCTTCCTCTTTCTACACAGTACCCATATTAGTATATGAAATGGAAGTGTACATAGAGGGAATCACAGACTCTTAAGGTAAAGTTGCACAGAGTTAAACCTTGGTATTCTCCTGAGCTTGAACTTCTGCCCCCATCTCACTGCTTGTGCATCTTCCTAGGTTGATTTAGGGACTGTCCTCACTAAACAGAGAAGCTGAATCAGGCAAGATCCATATCTCCACAACCTATTACAAAATATGTAGAAGTCTGTGTGGTGGATTGTTATTTCATTACATATTTAGCTTATGTGTTCCGTTAAGGCGGGCATCAGCAAACTTTTTCTGTAAAGGGCCAGAGAGTAAACATTTTAGATTTTGTGAGACATAAGGTCTCTGTCACAGCTACTCAACTCTGCTGCTGCATCATGAAGGCAGCCACAGATAAATCCATAAATGAATGAATGGGGCTGTGTTCCAGTAAAACTGTATTTACAAAAACAAACAACTGGCCAACTGAGCCTGGGGTTCATAGTATGACAACTGTTCTAAGGGGATAGCTCAGGGCTTACTTCTTCCCTTATACTGGTGGAACTTTAACGCATAGCTCAGGCTGAATGTTCCCTAATGGCAACATTGTTAATAATCAAAACTAAATTTTTAAGGAAGAAAATAACGCAGAGTCCCATCTCTAAGGCTTTATTTTCTAATCATAAAGGCTAGCTGCCAGAAAGGCTAACCTGACCCACTAGTGGTGTGGGTTGTTAATGCTGAATGTGTGGGTGGTCCTAAGTATCTTGGTTTCCTTTTAGCATTTTTAGGATTTGTTTACTTTTATCAGCAGTAAACAGGAATAGAGAAGGAGGCCTCTCCAGAGAGAAAGTCCAGCATGGAATTAAGATTTCAGATCCAACACATGGGAAAAGTTCTTCAAACTTGCTCACTTTTTTCTGATCTAATTAAATGCCTCACCTTCTTGATCTTGAACAGTTGAGGAAGAATAATATCATTAGCACGTAGCTAAGCCTTTAAACAACCCACCACTACTGTGACGTTCTTGTGACACTGTCAAAAAAAAGGTGCAGCAACTCTATGGCATGACAGAGCACACCCTCCTCAGAAAATCCTGCCCCTTTTGCAGAACAAGAAAACTCTTTTGAAGCTAATTTGTCTCAGTGTGTCTAGACAAAAATTTGGGACAGACAATACAAAGCCCTCTTTTAAGATTCAATTCTATTTTTGCCCTCACCACAAAAGAAAAGATGAGGGGGGCGGCTGGAAACTGATCTCTGCAACATGGCATATGAGTTCTTTGCAATTTTGCCTTAGCCTCAACAGCAAATCTATGTGTTCCATCTCTTTGCTTGTTAATGCATTAGCTTTATGCAAGAGAACAAGCCCCCTTGGACGTGGGTGTGTTTTATAAAAAGAAAAAAAAGTCAAGTGGTAATGGAAGCTCTAAATCAATGTCGCCAGGCTTCCCATGGCATTCATGTAGAGCCTTCAGAATGAGCAGCTATGTTTGGTGGATTTTTATTATTAATCACTCATTATTTATTTTTTACTCTTGTCCATGTGCCCAGAGACCTTGGCAAGATAAGCATTTTATAAATCTGATAAATAAGTAATTGAAGCCTCCCAATCAATACCGCCCAAGGGAGAGGGAAGGAGGCACTCAAATCTGCATTAAAGTCAAGGTCCTCCCTTCTGGTAAATGCTGGGAGAAGAAGAGACCAGCCTGCGAAGGCCGTGAAAAGGGCACCTCACTGGGGTGGGCTAAGTGCAGCAAGTTTGCTCTCTCCACATATTCCTCAACATCGAGGAGGGAGAGACAACAGGGAAGAAGAAATCAGTCCACTATATTAGACTCCACGTGACAGGCCCGGACACACCAGAAGATAGGGACATTGCACAGTGCCCATGAAGGCACAGTCCACCCGCGGCAACTGCACAGTTCAGACAGGAGAGCAGCTTGCTCACCATGAGCTTCACTGAACCTGCAGTGTGTGGGTCTCTGTCACATTTTCTGCAAAAATGTTGCTGTCAACACAGCAATAGAGCCCTCCAGAGAGGGACTTCACAGAATCTACAGCCAAACTGAGCCCAAGGGGAATTCTAGGGTAAGTCTCTTGAAGAGGCATAAAGCCTCATTAGTGCAGAGATTTACCATGATCAGAGTCCAACCAGAGATGCAGGCACCTGGTGTCCAAAGTTGTAATTCATTATAGCTCTACATAAAACCTAAGTATAAGGAATCATCACTGGTTGGTTAAGTCTGAATAACTCCTGCTTTTCTAAAAATATCAGTGACAATCAGACTGCACCAACAGGCTCTTCCATAGGAGGGAAATAAGCTGAGCTGGTGGTCAATTCATTTAAAGGAGGAAAATCAGCTGATTAAACCCACAATTTAAGGAAGGCTTTTGTTCTTATTTATTTAGACAGGGTCTCACTCTGTCACCCAGCTGGAGTACGGTGGTATGATCTTGGCTCACTGCAACCTCTGCCTCCTGGGCTCGAGCGATTCTCCCACTCCAGCCCCACAAGTAGCTGGGACCAAAGGCACCCACAATCACTCCGGGCTAATTTTTGAATTTTTTGGTAGGGACAGAGCTTTGCCATTTTGTTCAGTCTAGTCTTGAACTCCTGAGCTCAAGCAATCCACCCGCTTCTGCTTCCCAAAGTGCTGAGATTACAGGCAGGAGCCACTGCACAGGACAGGAAGGTTTTTTTGAAAAATCAAATTGCACTGTTGAACTTCAAAAAATCATGTAGGCTGTCATCCTACCTTAAGGTAAATCTAGCTTGAATCACCAGGGGCAAACAGAACATACATTACTTTAAAAGACCTTGCAAAAATGAGTTTCTACAAACAAACCTCTTGCATGATCAAACTACCTTCACTGTCAAAAAATTGCTAATTATGACTGTTTTGCAATGGGTTTCTAGAGACAGCTCATACTTCTTTGTCTAATTTTCAGGTTTTTTTGAGCTGGCTGACTTCACGTTGGTAGCTTACAATCAGCCACAGTGGGAATGTTTACACTGTGGAAATCGCAAACATTACAAATTAGGACCCCAACCCCACTCTACCCTTGAGTACTAGTTGCTAAACATTTACCAACATACCATTGTCATATGCTTTGTAAAACTCTTCCAATTTTTCCTTCTCCAAACTCTCTTACTCCTTGAGAGTTGAGAGAAACTCTGAGTCCAAGAAGAAATCTGTTCTACAATATTTCTGAAAGGTGCAGCCTCTACATGGACACCCAGAGCAAAGGGAAATTAACTGTTTTTCAGGATAACTCATTTAGGGAAAACAAGACTGCTGTATTAGAAAATGATTGTTAACCCTCATCTATCTCTGCTTTTCTTCCTACTCTTTGCCAATCTTGTAAACATCTGTTAGAGTTTCTCCAGAGCTCTCTGAATGGTTTCGCATCTCTCATCTTGAGGATAAGAGCAGGTCCTGTACTAAAATGGCACAACCAACACTAGGAAGAGCTACAGGTGACTCTACAATTTATGTTCGACAATCCCACTTACTTCCTTTCTGTAACTTCTCTCTTCCTATAAGGGGCTTAACTGAATGCCCAGACAGGAAGTTTCCCCTTAAAGTTTCTGATATAAACCACAAGTACAGTCCAGGGATTAGGAAATATATCTTCCATGGCTTCCAAAAAATGCTTATCAGTCCTAACACCCAATGATAAAGATGTGCTAATACCTATTTGGGATAGACAATTCTCCCTAGCACTTCCATATATCTCACAAAGAAATGCACTGACTGCCCTTTGTTTTGAAATATCTTTTCAAAGATGTTTGTGTAGTGAATAGTCTTCCAAAATAAGAGTGTCTCCAAAACAAAGAGCAGGCATAGTTACTGTCCATTTTAAAAGATTCAGATTCCCTAAATTCAGGATTCGTCTCCTATAACACAATTCAGAGAATGTGTAGGCATCCATCGGGGCCCATCTGCCTCACACACATGAGGTTTGGGCAGAGAGAATTGATACAAATATGCTGTTCATGCTACACGCTGTGTTAAAGCAATAGAGTCCTTCGTTTCTGACCCCAAAATCCCATGTCTTCTGCCACCATCTATAAAATCATGGCAGGCAAACTTGTTAGCTTGAAAATAGGATAAGATCTTAGACCTTTCATAGTTCTTGATAACACTTTTAAAAAACGGGCCAGGCACGGTGGTTCACACCTGTAATCCCAGCACTTTGGGAAGCCAAGGTGGGCAGATCACTTGAGGCCAGGAGTTCGAGAGCAGCCTGGCCAACATGATGAAACTCCATCTCTACTAAAAATGTACAAATTAGCTGGGTGTGGTGGTTCACACCTGTAATACCAGCTATTCAGAAGGCTGAGGCATGAGAATCACTTGAACCTGGGAGGCATAGGTTGTAATGAGCCCAGATCACGCCACTGCACTCCAGCCTGGGCAACAGAGTGAAACTCTGTCTCAAAAGAAAAATAAATAATAAAGCTTTTAAAAAGTCTGTATCTATAGCTATGTTTATATCTATATCTATCTCTCTACCTACCTATCTATCTATCTAGTTGGATAGACAGGCACCAACTGTGTGCCTCAGAGATGCTTTATAAATACTCTCTTAGGCAATACTGTAGAAAACAGCCCACAATGAAGTTACTAAGATGAAAACTACAGAGTTGTTGCACTCTATCAAAGATATAAAAGTGAAACTAGGACAAATGGGCATGAACAAAATGATGACTGGCCTTAATGTTTTTTGTGTACTCTAGATCAGGGTTTCTCAAATTTTAAAGAGCATATAAATCACCCGGGAATTTCATTAAAATTCACATTTGAATTCAGTAGGTCTAAGATGAGGCCCCAGATTCTGCATTTTGAAAAAGTTCCTAAGTGATGCTGATCCAAGGAGCACATTTTGACAGCAAGGGTCTAACAGCAACTAAATATTAATTGTATACATATTGTCACTCTTACATCTGCATAAACTATAAAGTATTTAATAAAAATATCCATAACAACCCAGAAGGTCCATCTAAATATCTCATTAGGAGTATATGCATACCTGAAAGAGAAAATATCAATATTAATTACAATTCTTTTATTCCAAATTATATACACATGCTATTCAAAGAAGCAGGAGCAAAAGAAATATGCAGGAGAAGTCCGTCCTGGGTTACGCCAAGAGTCTGTGGACTATAGCAAGCAATAAACCTGGCAAATTACAATCTTCATGGTTTATGTTGCTAGTAATGATATCTCAGGCTAAGCAAATGCTTATGGGCTAAGCATAACAGGGAAAATAATATGTGAGCATAAGACACTCTGAAAAAAATACATGTGCTGCAGGGAAAAACACATTGGGCTGGGAGTCAAGAGGCTGGAGTTGTCCTCGCTCTGTCACCTCCTTGCTGTGGGAGCCAAGGGAAGCAGATTCAATTCTCTCTGGGCAATGATGGAGAGGAGCAGGTGCTTCTAGGTCCAGGCCCTATGCCCCCTCTCAATATCTTGGTGCTAGGGCTTGGTCACTTGCACAGACAGCCTCTCTCAGCCTCATGGATCATTATTTAAAACTGTCATCAGCCCAAAGAAATTAATCTTTCTATCTCACCTTACATATTTAGGGAAACATTTGTGTACCAATTTGAAAAGCACAAGAAAGAAGGCTCAGAAATAAAAGAAAGACTGAAAAGGTATTTTAGAATTTATTGTGAAATATTTGAGTACCTCCTTTATCCCTTTTACTTTCTCCACTGTCTCTTTCTTATCTTTTTTCTTCTTTTTTCCTTCCTAACCTCTTTCTTTTCATTCTCTCTCTACCAAAATAACAACTGGGGAGACAGCAAGGTGTGTTTCAGTATTCCATGTGCTAGTTTCTCATTATGTTAGTGACTATTTCTTTTGGAGAGATCTCTGTGGTCCAATACACTTTGGGAATCTGGGTTACATAGAATTAAAAGGTTCTTGTGGACCCCATAATATGCTGACACAGAATGTGTCTCTCCCAGATGGGCTATGGAAAGCTCCCTTTGCTACACTGGACCACAGAAACCAGCCCCTCCTCAATGCTAAGGTTCTAAGGGATCCACTTTGAGAATGACAGCTCCAGCACTAAGATTTTGGATTCTAGAAATAAGCCCTTGTGTTGAAATCAGCTCTTCCTGGAACAGCCTTGTGGCCTCAGGCAAGTCACATAACCTCTCTGAGTCTCCAGTTCCTTCATGTGCAGAAAGGGCCAAAGACATCTACCAAATGTTTCCATGGATAAAACTAAGTGAGACAAAGTACATGAAGCACCAGGCATGGAGACCCCTCGCCATCCTGTCTGTTGAGATTCAGAGGTGATGTTAATTCGTGTCTTTTGAAAACTGGTCGGCGCAGCATCCATGTTAGTGAAAACCACTCTTGGAGACAAGGCTATTGGCCCTCATTTCTGACTTGGTCCATGTTTCAGAACTGAGTACGGGTCCAGTCCCCTCTGTTCAAACCTGAATATCCTCTTCCTCCCAATGACTGCTCAGAAGTCTGGGTGTGTTTGCCATCTCAGTAGATGACATTTGCCAAATGAATGATGAAGAGAAAGAAAATATTTAGACAGAGAGGGTCACAGGAGAATAAAGAAAGAAAGAAATGAAGCCAGGCCAGAAGGGAGGGAAGGAAGGCACAGTAGTTAGGACATGACTGTCCTGAGACAGACCTGGCTTTAGAAGGCACAAATCTTGGGAGATTAGAATACTCTCCCTGATTCTCAATGTCCTCAGTTGAAAAATGAAGATGATGACGCATATCTCACAGAGACATGTTGAGGAGTTGAGAGATTGTATGCATAAAGCACTTAGCACAAAACCAAGCAGAGTACGAACTGAACTAAAAAAGAGAGAGAGCTAAGTGTTCTTTTTGAAGTGAAGGGGAAAAAAGATGCTTTTTATTCTCAAATCCAATTCTGTGATTTCTAGATTAGAAACTGGTATCATAAACCTTCTGCAGAAATTCCAGCAAAAACATATTTGCAAGGTGGAAAATTTGTTTCCCTACATTGATTTTGGATATGCCCAATAAGTGCTAATAAATACAGTTTTCATTTTGCCTTTGTAATAGAGAGAGAGAGAGAGAAAGAGAGAGAGTGAGAGAGTGAGAATGAGGGAGAGAGAAAAAGAAAGAAAAAAGAGAGGAGGACATACTATTTATTAAACTCCAAGAACGTTAAAGTCAGCAACGGAAAAACAGTGAGATTTAAAATTTCCTAAGCGGGGAACCCCACACTAATCCCTCCTCATCACAGTCAGGTGGAGCGAGCACTTCCTTAACAGAGGATGCCCCTCACCTCTCCATCAGGGCTGTGTTCTTCCCAGGCCATAATTTCTACAGCCTTTATATGTTTATTAGTCTCTCCATCTGCCCCATTGCAACGGAGGCTCCACTAGGCAGGGACTCTATCCGTCCTCAGGGTCTATAACAGCCCGAGCAGGCTCTCAATAAATACTTGTTGAAGGAATGAATGGATTCCACATTAGTCCTTTAATAAGCATGCCCATGCAAGGATTTACCGTCCATTAAAACAATGTGAAGGCCAGGAGACCAGAATGTTTTAAAAATTAGTTATGTTATCACTTTATTAATCACTTTAAACTTTAATACCAAATCAAGAAAGTTAAACAAAAAAGGCTTGGCAGGAGCTAAGAAATCTATATAAACATGATCACTCTTCACATTTAGACATTCTAGTTGAGTGCTAGAATCTCAACTATTTCTTTATCAATCCCTAAATTCAGTGGCTCTGCTGTGCCTGCAGGATCAGCTCCAAATCCCACAGCAGGGTGCAAATGGCCTTTGCACCTAGACCCTTGTCTCTCTCTCCATCATCGTCTCTTGCCACTGCACTGCCTCCTTCTCCATCTCCTCTATGCAGAGAACTCCTACTCATCCTATCAGTCCACCCCTGGAGGGTGGACTCTGCTGTGAAGAACTCCCTGATTTCTGTAGACAGTGAATCGTCACCTTCATTTGTGGTGCTTCTTACATTATCCACCAACACAGAAGCTGCTGGGACATCAAGCGTCCTCTAGACTATAAACTACTAGAGGTACATCACACAGGTATGATATAAATATGCAGATTCCCTGTGCCTGGCATATTGTCCCTGCTCAGTAAAATGTTTATCGTCACTTTGGGAGGCCAAAGTGGCCGGGTTGCTTAAGGCCAGGAGTTAAAACCCGCCTGGCCAACGTAGTAAAATCCTGTCTCTACAAAAATTAGCCAGGCGTAGTGGTGCATGCCTGTAATCCCAGCTACATCTGGAGGCCAAGGCATGGGAATTGCTTGAACCCAGGAGATGGAGGTTTCAATGAGCTGAGATTGTGCCACTGCACTCCATCCTAGGCGATGACACAATGAGACTCTGTCTCAAAAAAAAAAAAAAAAGGTTTATCAGGAGAACAAATAAATGGCTGCAAGTCCACTGTTAACAAACGTATTTCCCCAACATTATCCATCTGAGATAAGTTTTATGAAACGTTACAGAATATCAAATATTTAGTGGGCAGTCTCTTATTAACCTTTAGATCATTCTCAGAAATCTTCCCTAACTTTGGTGCTGGCATGTGATTTCACAATGAAAGAAAATAAAATTTAAAGAGGTTGAGTCACAGAAAAAGAACATAGCAGAGCTTGGAGTAAAACCTCAGCCCCTGCTCCTTCGGCTACTCTATCTTGCCTCAGAGGCAAAAATACAATAAAAATAAAATAATAGTTTCTTTCATTTTACTCTTTACCATTTCAGAAGGATAGCTTCCCAATTCTCTTCCATTATAATGCCTCACCTCTTAAACAGTACCCTCCAGCGGCCCTCCGATGGTTAATGGGAGGATTAACAGGAAAACATATTCTTTCAATATGATAAGCGATGCATTTTTTTCTAGATGATTACACACAGTCATACAAATCTACAAAAAAGGGACTTTGTCCATGTTGTGGGGATCAGAGAAGCCTTCCTGAAGGAAGTGACACCTGAGCTTCATCTTAAAAAGGCAAGTAAGGCTGGGCATGGTGGCTCACGCCTGTAATCCCAGCACTCTGGGAGGCTGAGGCAGGCAGATCATGAGGTTAGGAATTCGAGACCAGCCTGATCAACATGGTGAAACCCCATCTCTACTAAAAACACAAAAATTAGCCAGGCATCGTAGCACATGCCTGTATTCTCAGCTACTCAGGAGGCTAAGGCAGAAGAATGGCTTGAACCCGGGAGGTGGAGGTTGCAGTAAGCCAAAAGCACACCATTGCACTCCAACCTGGGAAACAGAGGGGGACTCTGTCTCAAAAAAAAAAAGACGAGTAAGAAATAACCAGGCAGACGTATGAAGAACATTCCAGAAAGAGAGACTGGGCACAGTTTGCAATAAATGCTGATGACTTCACCATACAGAAACTTTAAAGGTCTCTAGTGTGGCTTTTGTGTATTTTTGCTGAATTTTAAACTTGTATACAGGGCTTGTGTCAGCAGTGAATAATTCAATCAGGTCCCAATATGGACACTAGAAGTAAGCCCATCTAGATGGCTGTGCCATCATTGCCATTATCCCTTCATTTTCTTAAAGAATCTCTCTGCAATGGACTGATAACTCTCATGAGATGAGTTAGGGCTTTCAGGACACTGTGGTCCATTTCAGGACTGAGGAAGTCATTTTCAAAACAGCACTGTGGTACACTATAGCCACGGGAATGAGCGTGCCCAACTCAGAGGGAGAGCCACGAAAGAAATTTCCATCTCCTGCTCCCAAATCACATCACTAAAGCCCCATCCTGTAGTCACCTGATGAATAGCTTTGTGTTTCTGTGAGCTACCCAGATTCTGTCAAAAACTGCACAAAAATCTCTCTGTATACAACAAAGCAACATGACTCAAGCTCTTATTAGAAATTATTTTCAATCACTCCCATTCTGGGAAATTAAGTGTGGCATTTTATAATGTATTTTATCTCTTCCTAAAGAGACAATCTCGTTTCATTTCAGTAAGTCATAAACTTTGATGTCAGAATGCCTCCTTGATAGCTCTAGAAACAGAAGTTTTAATACCCAGGGAGGGAAGGAGAGACAGCAGGGAGGTTGGAAGAGCTAATGCATTAACATCACAGGACCTGGGCTTGAATTGTGGTCATACCAACTACTAGCTCTGTAATTTGGGCACATGGCTAAATTTCTGGACTTGAATTAACTTATCCTTAAAATGCAAGATTATTATGAAAAGTGGAAAAAATATGTCAAGGACCTGGCCCACAATGGCCCTCTCAATAAATGGTAACTATAATCTACACCTCAATTCATTTTTAAATTAACTTTTAAGATTCCTCCACTTGCACATATATAGTCCAGATTAGCAAATGAGAAACAGAAATAGTTTTAGAGATGCTGATAAAAGGCATGAAATAACATATTAAATTTCTTAGATATTCCAGCACTGTCTTTGGCCAGTTCCTCAGAGTAGACCCAGAGTGGAGTGTTCATGGCAAGTGATTTATTAAGGAGGGGCTCCCAGGAGAGGTGAACAGGAAGGGGAGGAAGAAGCCAAACAAGGTTGCAACTTCAGATGAAATCTCAGCCTCCGCCTGATCCTATGGAGAGCAGTGGTGTGTAAATCATACCACGGATCCTGCAGAGAACTTGTAAATTATACCGCAGAATTTGCCCAGACTTAAGACAAGAGGATAACCTTTCAAACTCCTTTATCACTCATCAGAAAAGCCTGGCAAAGGGTTGAGGGAAGGGAGTGGAGGGCAGTTAACTCCTAGCTGCTTCCAGCTCTGTGTGTGTGCGTGTGTGTGTGTGTGTGTGTGCGTATGTTCTTGCACATGCCAGGAGTAGAGAGGAGCTCCACTAACTCAATCCCACCCTCTGAACAGGGTTCCAGGTGCCGACCTTTAGAAGCAAACATATGCAGAAGCCAAGGTGGGCACACAAGATCAGTAAAAGGAGTTTGAGGGTACTCGAGCAAAGCACTGATGACAGCTGCAATATGAATCCAGAAAATACTGTGGAGATGTGTCTGTGTCACCTCTTCCTTTAGCTCATAAGAGTTTGCTCATCACCAAATTATGTGCATTTAACTGTAAATCAAGTCATTTGTTTCCCTTTGGTGATTTATAAAGAACTAAGTTTGAAATCAATACTTCCTGAGAGTATAAAATTCGATTTTGAAGGTTTGCCTTCAGGCGTCAAAAATAAGCTCCTCAACCCACTACTGCTGGTTTTCTGCTGAAGAATTTTGTGCCAGTCCCTAATAGTGGGTACAGACCCTGCTTAGACTGAAGCAGTGGGGAAGGGCACTGGCTAACTCCTTAAATAACAAGAGAAACATTGGCAGCAATAACTTCTTGGCTCTTTCATATGTGCATATTCATTTAGCCAACCACACCACTCAGATTCTGGGATGCTGTTTGAATTGAGTTGTATCATCTACGCATTTGGTTAACACACATCTACAGTATAGACATTCAAGACTCTGCCTTATTCAAATCAATTCTTGTCATTTAAAAAAAATAGAATTTCTTATCCCTCTATATCCTTATCTATAGAAAGGAAATCTGGCTTGACTTCAGGTGATCATTCAGGGACTCAGTGGAGACAGCCAATTGGGTCAGTAGATTGGGTCATAAGATCACTTTAGGATTAACTAATATACTATTATGAATGATTACAGAAATGTGAAATATCAGAATAATTTTTTTTTGAGATGGAGTCTGGCTCTGTCTCCCAGGCTGGAGTGTAGTGGCACAATCTCTGCTCATGGCAACTCCACCACCCAGGTTCAAGCGATTCCCCTGCTTCAGCCTCCCGAGTAGCTGGGACTACAGGTGCGTGCCACCACGTCCGGCTAATATTTTTGTGTTTTTGGTAGAGACGGGGTTTCACCATGTTAGCCAGGGTGGTCTTGATCTCCTGACCTTGTGATTCGTCACCCTTGACCTCCCAATGCTGGGATTACAGGTATGAACCACTGCACCCGACCTGGAATAATTTTTAAGTAACACATGCAGTTAATTTGTTAGGGTAGTAAGTAGTTCCATACACTGCCTTTAAAATTTTTCCCAATAATGTTTATAATTTGACCATGTATAATTTAAGGCAATTACATCAACTCATCTGGAAGACTAGCATCCAATCATTGCCTCAAGGAAGAGTCATCAAGGCAGACCTAGAATGAAAGAGCTGCAATTCTTGGCCAAGGCTAGAATGCTGTCCTTTAAAAAATATTAATGAAATAAGACCAGAAGAAATGACTGAATTAGAAAAACACCTTCTGCAACCCTTAGAAATTAAGTCACTTTTAGGAAAGGATGTTAAGCCCAGTAGGTTCAAGTTTTAGGAGAAGAGGATATTTGCTAGATGTTAAATTATCACCCTACAAATCACCTACGAATTCCAAAGGGAAAAACTTGTATTTATGAAGAAAAGACCTGGTGGTCACCATCTTCAAAAGGTGACCCAACTTCCACTGATAGTATAACACCTGACACAATGTGATTCCAGATGTGACACAAGGTGAAGTGCACATCATATTCTGTGATGTTTTCTTTGCAAAACCTCTCACCTGAATCTACCCAAACCTTTAGAAATAACTTCTGGTTTATAGAAAATACAGAGGGTAAATGGCAAGTTCAAGAATACCAAAGAAAACAATCACACGGAGCCAGAATGAGGGACATTCTACAGGACATCTGACTAGTCTCTTCAAGGAGCCAATGTAAGGCAGAGGCCATGTCCTAGACTGCAAGGGAACAAAGAAACTCAATGAAAAAATACAATGCATGAACTCCAAGTTGACCTTGATTTGATATATAAGTAGCTATAATAGGCATTTTTAAATCATTGGGGAAATTTTGAGGATAGTCTAGGAAACATCTGTTATTACAGGGTTATCTTAATTTCCTTGAGCACAATGATAATGGTATTGTGGGCTGTGGTTTGAGGATATGGTGTCCTCAATTTTAAGAAAAACATGCTGGGGAATTTAGGAGTGATAGATCATGACAGTGTTGATTTATTGTTCCATAACAAGATGTTAAGCAGAGATTGAATCTAGGTGTTGAGTGTATGAGTATTTATTGTTAGTATTATTTCAACTTTTAGTCATATTGAAAATTTTATAGTAAAAAGCTGGAGAAAAAAACAAGATTGATATGTATGATGAAAAATATTTGAAAGAAGATGAAATCAGAAAAAATCATTTTTCATGTTCTTCCTATCTCCATAGGAAATAGGAAGAGCATCAGTGAGGAGAAAAAAAGTTACATACAGGCAGAAAGAGTCTATAACCTCTCCCCGGGTCAAGTATGAGGGTTAACAAAACACAGAGCCCTAAATCAGATTTACAGTTTTAAAAAGAAGAATCCTGAGGACCCCAGTCTTAGAAGACCAGAAAAGGTGTCCAGAAGTCAGAGCAATCCCAAGCCTCTAATGGCACGAGAGTAATAAAGTAGGGGAAGCTGCATAGTGTGTCTACGCAGAGAGAGTGGGGGCCAGTCTCAGGATTTTCCATGTCCCCAAAGCTTCAAAGACACCCTTGCAGAGAGACATGTGGAGGTGGCAGAACCTGGTTAGGAACACAAGATTGTACACCTGTGACTTGAACAGAGTGGTGGCCAAGGACAAGTAGGAAGATGGACAGCCACCAGCATACAGAAATTACCACCAAGACCGTGGTTATCTCCCCTCCCCGCACTGTAGCATTTTGTTGACCTTGCTGCACACCCTTCACTATTTCTCAGAAAGGCAAATGCAACCTGAGTAAGGGGGAGGAAAGTGAGAGACATGAAGTAACAGAGAAAACGTTGATTTTGTGATTACCCATCATTGTCTGAGATTACCCAGAGTGGTAGGAGATTAATTTTCTGCTACTCAGTACAAAAAGGGCTAAAAATATATACTTTCTTGAACTGTGGAAAAATAAAGCCACATGTCTCACAGGTTGTACCTGAGAGAGGTGCCTCCTCATTCTCAATCCAATCCTAGACATTTTACTGATTAATCCACCCTCTGCCATGACATCACAGGAAAACCAAGATACAATGTGGGGGATAAATAATTATGGAATATGCACGTAAATCTACCTCGAAAATCACCTTGTACTTGTCCACACTCATAGAGGAAAGCCTGCATGTAAATAACACAGAAATTATTTCTTCTGGGCTATGGAATGCATGACATTTCAATATGGAAAAATCTAACGTTTCAAGGATTTACTTCAAACGAAATGACAAAGCCATGCTATGAAGTCTGACTTAAAAGATCAAGAAACAGCCCAGCTGTCGAGCTGCTCCCTGACATCCAAACCATTCCAGGAAGAGATGGCTAAGGCAGGGCTGCTTCTCTTTGCTCTCAAGCTGGAATGTCAAAAGTATCCTTATTTATTAGTCTGTTCTCATGCTGCTAATAAAGACGTACCCAAGACTGGGTAGTTTATAAAGTAAGGAGGTTTAATGGACTCACAGTTCCACATGGCTGAGGAGATTTCACAATCGTGGTGAAAGATGAAGGAAGAACAAAGGCACTTCTTACATGACAGCAAGCAAGAGAGACCTGGTGTAGGGGAGCTGCCCTTTATAAAAAACCCTCAGACCACGTGAGACTTACTATCATGAGAACAGCATGGAATAGACCCACCCCCATGATTCAATTACCTCCCACCAGGTCCCTCTCAAGACACATGGGAATTATGGGAGCTGCAATTCAAGACGATATTTGGATGGGGATATAGCCAAACCATATCACCCTGACAAGATGCATGTTACCTCCAAATTAACAGTAAACAGAGTCACTGGGAATGCCAACTAAATAAGAAATGGCTTATACTGATAACTTAGAGGCAATATTTTCTTGAGCTGACCACACATTTGAAGGTATACCCAGGGATACTCTGTGTTGACCCTAGATGCAGTATTTTATATGTCAACATTAAGGAGACTGTGGCTCCACAATAGAGAAAGAAGATTACATCATCACACACCAAAATAATAAAGGATCTCACCAGAAGTGCAGGGCAGACTTTTGTAGTGAGTGTGTGACTGTACATAATGGTTTTGTAACAGAATGACAGATATTGAAGCTGGAGGGGAGCCTCAGATGATTCTCTGTGCTGTACTATTAAAATATTTCTGGTCTTTAGGCAATGTTCTTTTACAGGCAATCCAGGAAGCAAGTGCAGGAAAGGTTCAATTGAGTGGTTGACTATACTTAAGTCTTGCCAGGACTTCTAGAGTTGACAACCACAACTGTAAATAGAAACACCACTTTATTCTCAACATTCTCCCTCTCCACACCACTCCCACCCCTGAAGTCACCCCACTCCTTCCTTCCTTACGCTGTGACTGAAGACAGAGATGACTCCTCTGCTTCAATCCAGGATATTAATGTCTTAAAAAAGACTTAAAGAGTTGAAATAGAGATCAGGCCACTGAATCACTGGCTCATTCTCGCTCTCATTCTCTTTGTCCCCAGGCCACTAAAGTTTCCAGATGATCACAGAAAAGGCCAATGAGTTTCTACTTTTGCTGACGCTTTGATAAAAACGAAGGTCTTCCACCGCCATTAGCCTGTCCAAGCCTTAGCTTCTCTCACAGAAAATGCAGGGTCTATGGTTATAATAATATGGATGACAATCTATAGCATAAGGAAGAATTAAATTTCTCCAGAATCCCTCTTTTCCTCTCTAGCAGGCTGTAAACACATCAGAATTAAACCCTATTTTTTAAACAAATCATTTTAGCAGTTGCAATCCCTTCTGTGCAAAAGGTAAACACATTAGAAGTTTCCGTGAGGTCGTGTTTTTAGATCTAAACTAGTGGGTGTTGGGGGGGGTCCCATCCCCCTCCCACCCCTGCACCTTCCACCTCTTCAGTTCAGTAAATATTCCTCCCCCAAAAAACTGCTAAAACTTACCTACAAAATCAATCAATCAGTGACACAAGTTTTTCATAAACCCCAAAGCAAATTAAAGCAACGAATTCTTAGGAGGACAATAAAATTAAGAATTTGCAATAATTCACACATAGTATATTTAAGGGCTGAAGGGCTTGAAATAAGCACAAGTATAAGCACATTTGTATTCATGATACATGCCCGTAAAGTAGAGACGCGTCGTAATCACAATTTTTTTTCTGTGGACTCAACTAATAAACCTGGAAACACTAATACACACTGTATACATTTGTGACATTTTCCTGCAGTCCAGACTCAAAATGAATTCAACAGGAATCTCCCTAGAATCTTTTCTTTAATAATGTATTACTAAAACATAAATCTGAAAAATAACTACCTCTTATGTAATTAAAGAGCCAGATACTAAACTAAGCACTGATTTCATTCTTATAATCACCTGAAAAGTGAGTATTATTCCCACCATTTACCAAAGAGGAATTCAGATTTAGAGATTAACAATTTGCCCAAAATGATGATGAGCAGGTGGGAGATCTAGGATTTAAACCCACGCTTCTTTGATTCACATGTCTTCAATATTACTTTCCTATACACTCCTAGGGTTGAAGACTCAGGAGCTAACAACTTACAAACACGAAGGATGTGCATTATTCAAACAGGCTGTCTTCTGAAGTGCCACGTGACAATTCTGCTGATTTAGAGCTAAATGTATTCCCATAGTCATTTAGTATTCTTGCCCAAAATAAAGCAAGATAAAATCAAAGCATATGTTAGAATTTAAGCCAAGTTATTATCTGTCTTCTTCATAAATTCTGAAAAGCTTTTCCACCAAAATCAGATGTTAGGAATGAGATGGAAGAAAAACAAGAGAGGAAAAAATATAAAATTAGAAAGTACAGAGATGTAGGACAAAATGACATGAAAAACAGTGAAAGGTAAAAGAGAAGGGAAGGGAGAAGAGAAGAAGAAAACCAGAATGTTTTCATGTTTTGAAAGTCCCGTTTGAAACAGGCCATGAGCTATGTGAGAAGGTCAAAACAAATTTCCCTCATGGTTAACGAAAGATCAAAGAAGTGGTAACAATATTTCCTGACTTTTACGTACAAAATCTAATTTTTTAAAGGATCTTTCACCTTTTAGTCAAAATAGTAGCATGGAAAGTCCCTAAACAATATTGCATGCACTTTCTACATTGCAGGCAAACATGAGCTCTCACATGCATCCTGCCAGGGTTGTGGGAATGCCCAGGTAAGACAGGCAACTAAAAGGTAGACATCATCCTCCTACAAGCGTAAAGGCAGAGATGCTGATTCTTTTGCTTCCTGTCTGGCCTGCTCTAGCCAATTCTTAGAAGTCTGACACACATTTTCAATATGTTGTAAAGAATAAGCATCTTCTGCTCTCAGATAGACATAAGCCAAATGTTGGCAGGGAAAGAAGTAAGAGGCTTTGGAAAGTAGATCCTCACCTCACAAATACACGGGAAAAGCTTTCTATAGCATCACCAAACAACAGAAAAGGAACACTTGGGCTAATTCTTTTCTCTAGATTCATTTTCATTTTATTATCTTACTCAATGACTCTTTCAACTGAATGTCTTTTCTGAAATTTTCAAGGACTTTATTGGTATTGACAAATTTTGTTGCCTCTTAAGAGAGTGCTGAGATAGACTTTGAACTCCATTTGAAACTGGGAGGAGAGTAATTCAACAAAGTGTTTCTGGGAAAACTCATTTTCTCTGACACTACTTTGTGTGATTTATATTCCCATGTTATAAGAAAGAACGAGCAAAGTTCATTACTTGTTTTACAAAGAAAGAGCTAATCGCTGAGTTTTTCAAAATTTCTTTTTGCTTTATTAGTGGCTTTCTGATACAAGAAATTTAATATTACTATTCATCTCTATGAAAATGTCACACTAAAATTTATTCAAATATTTTTATTCTGTATGTCTCTGAAAAAGAGAGGACTTTTTTCAGAGCAAATTTTAATAAAATAATTATAAAAAGACCAAAGGGCTAAGTTTAAAAAGTACACAGAGTAAAAAACGAGTGAAAGAAATATTTAGAAATATGTTTACCACATTAGAGCAAGAAAGACCTTCCTAAGCAAGACACAACTTAAATGAGAAAGATGGGCAGATTTGCTCTATAAAAAGGGAAATTTCTTTGATTACAGAAAGGTACTATCAAAAAGTCAAAAGACTAGAAGAAAATATGAGCCACAAACATCGTGAATAAATAAATATGTGTATAATTGACAAAGTATTTCTATAACTCAACAATAAAAATAAACATTACTCTTATTCTTCACATGATAAAAATGCTTAAATTAATTATTAATCAAAGTCTCATCTTAATTCAAATTAGCCAAAAGATTGATAATATTCAATATAGATCAGAGTAATAAATGAAGGGGTATCCTTACATACAGTTAGTGGGAGACTAAATTGGAAAGGCATTTATGCAAGATAATCTATCCACGTTTAAACATATATACCTTTCCTCCCAAATATCCATTTCTAAGAATCTATCTTTATACAGAAGATATTATTTTGAAAATTATTTGAAATAATTTTCTGAAAACTTGGTAAAAATGTAAATGTCCATTAAAGGAAGAAAAGTCAAATAAATCATAATCCATCAATAATAATAACATTATCTATTTATAGAGCAATAACTAAGTGCCAGAAATGTTCCCAAGTGGTTTACATAAATAAGCTCAGTTTGTCTTCATAACAACCCTGTGGGTTAGTTATTAGGACTGCCCCATTACAGATGGAAATACCAAGGCATGAGATACTTGCTCAAAGTCCAAAGCCTGTAAAAGGCAGAGCCAGGTTTCAGATCCAAGTAGCCTGATATCAGACTACTGGGAAATATCATTAAGTAGAATGTAGTAGATAGCTAGGTACTGACATAGAAAAATTTACAAGGCAAATTGTTACCAAAAAAAATTGCAGAACAAGACTGGTATTACAATTGCCTTATGGAACCAAAAATGAATCTATGTATTTTATTATTTACATACTGAATGCACCCTATAAAGAAAGGTATTACTAGGAATGGAAATGGTCATGGCAGAAGAAGGTGATGGGAGCATCCATTTTTACGTTTACGTATTTCTAAACTGCTTGAAATGTTAGGAAAAAAGAATGCATTCAATTGTTACCGTTCCAAGTTTTTGATGGTATTTTTCTTTAAAAAAAAAAAAAAAGGAAGGGGTGCATATGGAAAACAGTTTGTCCTTACAGATGTTTCTACAACTGGGTTTCTGGCTTTTGGTCACATTTTTTCCTCTTAAAAGTTGATCCAAATATCTGTTAAACTCAACTTCTTAAACTTTCCAGAATTGTTTTCAGCTCATATAAAAGGCTTTAAACTTCAACCTCTTTAGTTTTGGCCCCACTATGTTTATGACTATTTTTAAATAGGCAGATTTTTGGTTGTTATTGAAAGACACCGAGAAGATCATTTATAAGAACAGAGAGTTGAACTGTGGGTCTTGAGTCTGGACTTCGGAAAATACAGATCTGCATCGCTAGGCAGGATCGCTTTCCAGCCTTTACTAATTGAAAACCTCCAATGCTCAAGTAGCACAAATGAATGTGTATAAGGCAGTCTACATCCAAGAATCAGAGGCTGCAGAGGAAATCTGTGCAGGCTATCAACACTGAATGAGAAGAAAGCTGCTTCTTCTAGTTTCTTCTACAGGGACTTCTTAGGATCATTTAGATATGTCACTCTAGAGTGACAAAGGCTGCATTAGTACTTAGGAATTAGATATCATACGTAGACTTCCATCAGGAAATGTAAATAACCCAAAACTGATAGCCGAAACTATCCTCTAGTAGGGTGATGAATGCCAAGCTCCCTCCTCCTTGCTGGTTCCCTTATATTTTTTGCAACCCTGTACACCATCAATGCCACAGGCAGGGCTCCCAACATGGAGCACCCTTGAAGACTTGGCAGCCCTGGTGCTCCTCAGTGCTTCCATTTCCCCTTCACATGCACTCCTACATCTTCAAGGAAGACAAGGAGCCAGGAAGCAATATGAGAGCTAAACACAAGACTTGGTTACAATACAAGGAGAGCATTCAAAGGCCTGGTTGCCTATTCCTTTGGCAATGGAGCCGTTCTGGAAAATTCTTTCAGCCCTACTTCAGTGAAAACTAAAATTAAAACAAATCAGAGGCAGCCTTAGAAGAAAAGGGATAGTATTATGCATTTTCATATAGGGATATTGATACTGACATAGATAGATTTGGTATACATTTTATATATCCATATTAAACATACATATGAGTAATCCCTACACAGATGGCCAACACTAACAGAGGGGCATCATTTGTGGCTTCTGCAATTATGGTAGCTATGTATCAACCAAAAAAGCACTAGGACAGTGTAAAGGCACAGAAATTGAGCATGGAAAAACAGACTGGGAGAAATTCTACCCCTTGACATCTCTATTGAAACGGCCAGGAGCTTATCAGACACTACCAGCAAGAAGCTTAAACTCTATGGAGCAAGAATAAAATATAAATTCTTGGTTCACAGCAAGATATAATCCCCAATCTGGCACTTCAGCCGACTTCAGAACTGGAAAAATGACATATTCCTAAACCATATATTCAAAGGTAGGAAGGTAGAAATTGAAGATGTTCATATGCAAGATAAAAAGTCAAAGTGAATCCTCCAAACTTAAACAATGACAATAGTTTAAAACAGTGTGTGAAAACCTACATACCCTAAGACAAAACCTGGACAAATTGACCTCTTGCCTATGGCCATGACTCATGTGGAATAATTAAAAAAAAAAAAAAAAGAGGGACTTTGTCTCTTTTAGAAACTTAGAAAAGTCTCGGGTTCTCTCTTTAACCCCTCACAGTTTACCCATTCTCCAAATGCTAACTGTTTTCAATTACCAAACTTAGGTGGATGGAGTTCAAAAATCTCTGATCATTCTGTCATTAATATGTATTGGGCTCCATCTCTGGGCTAGGCACTCAGCAGATGAAGATGAACACCACAAATATGAATGCTGTTGCCATGAAGCTCAAAGTTTGTGCTCCCTGTTCTGGAGTAGACCGTCAGCATTTGGTTTACAATGAGTCCACAGAACAAGGAAAAAAACCTGGTGAGCTTACAGACCTGAAGATCCATCTTCAAAGACAACACAACAGCAAACCGCTTGTATTTACAAATCCAAGTTTCATTCACTAGATTGGAATTTAGAAATCACCTCCCCAGGGGAGCAACACCACAAATAATGTTTGCAGGAGTAAGGGGTGGATCTCAGGTCAATCCATAAAGCTTGTATTGCCCTGCATTCAGCTGTAGTGTGGTGACTTTAAGAGGTTTCTGGGATTTGTTCCTCTGGGCACTTTATATCAACAGCGTTTAAGGTGTCATTTATATTCTCAAGGTTTCCATTACAGATTGAAGCAGTCAACACTTGAGATAAACCACACACTGCCAGGGATGGGCAAAAAGCTGTGAGCACCTACGGGTGGGCTGGCCATCTTCCTCCTGTCCCATCTGCCTCTAGCATAAGAGAAGAAGGAGAGGCTTAGACCCTCCCCGAAGATGCTTAGGAAGGCAGGAATTACATTCTGAATAGCTCAACTGCATGGCAACTACAAGCCTCTTACATGGTGCCTAGTCCTGGCCAACGCTATGCACAGTTCATACCGTTGTTACTAAGAAACCACAACCAATACATTGCCTGGTTATTTTGGGAAGCGAAGCAGTATTTTTGCATATTCTTCCCTTTTTTAAGACATATGTTTTTCAGGGGTAATTCCAGCTCTAATAGCATTTAAAGTACACTGACTCACATTAATGTTTAAACAGCACATTTTATGCAGTTTCATCTGTACTCGATGCATGAACCATATCTTAATTTCTAGACCCCCAAAGATTATGAACTCAACATCTGACTTGCAAAACAATAACCCTAGACCAGGCTCTTTTTGTTCACATCATGCCACAGATAGACATGGAGCTTAAAATAGAACAGTAAGCTATTCTAAAAAAAAAAAAAATGTCTCTGAGACAAAATTTCTAAAAATGATTTTATTTGTGTTTAGGAATGAGGGAATAAAACATATAATATGTATAGTAGTTACTGCTGTAGGAAGCCATTTTCTGGCTCTGTGGCAGGGTTAAGCACACTCTTTCTTATAATTCATTAGGGATGCACTCAGGTTATACTCAGAAAATGTAGATGCTTTAGTGGTAATCACCCCAAATCATCTAAATGAAATACTGTTTCAGTCTTAGTATTGGAGTCTCAATATGAAACATAATTTTCTTCTCTGAAAAAAAAAGAGTCTATGTTTTTTCTCCTCCATTGCCACATTGTAAGGAGTAGGTTGCCATTTACTGGTAATACTGTCAGTAGTTTTCCTAAACCAAGGGTAAGAAGAAACGCCTAAATTTTGCTCCATGGATTCACAAAGCTTTTGCTGAGTTCCCAGAAGAACCTGGATATATCCTCTCTCTGAAAAGCTCATGAGATGAAATATCTCAAACTAAACCCTTCAAGACTGGAAATTCTACTGCCAGGAGTTGGTCGTCTCCAGTGAAATCTATATTTAGAGACATCAAGTCCAAGTGCCTCTAAGGAAAGAAAGCACCTGATAATCATGAGAACCGCCAGATGCCATGGTAGGGAACAGCAGGCACAGAGCAGCATCTAGCCTGGGCCTGGGTACAGCTGAGACATGGGGATCCCAAAAGGTCTGCAAAGCTGTGGGTGAGTTTGGTTTGCAGCGTCTCTCCCAATACCTTGTCACACTCCGAAGGGGATCTGGCAGCCCATATTTACTGTAGAGAACAGTGATTATCTACACTGTTGTGTAGAGAACACAACAACCAGTGCAAGCAAGATCAGTATCCTCTAGAAACTGTTAGAAATGCCAGTTCTCAGATGCACTCCAGATCTGCTAAAGCAGAAACTCTAGGGGTAGCCCAGGAATCCATGTTTTCTCAAGTCCTACAGGAGGTTTTGGCACACTGTCAAGTTTGAGAACCACCCCACAGGATGAATTAAAATCACTGTGAGGTGATCCCTCTCCCAAGCCTTATTTATAATTGGATCGTGAAAGATCTTTCCTCCCCTGAAAAATCACCAAGGAACAGCTGGCCAAGGAGGAACCAGGATGAGGTTTCAGGAGTTATTTTAAGTCCCAGTTTACCATCACTCTTCCCTGTTCATTTCTGGCTTAGAAATGTTCACAGGCACCAACAAAGGGAAAAGAGGAAACATCAGAAATAGATCTGTTCTATCCCAGATGTCCGTGTATGCTGGGCAACTTACTGCTACTGAAACCTTCCCTTCCAAGTAAACAGCAATATTAGCAACATTAACCGTAATTCTAACAGACCATACAGATAAAGAAAATCCACCAGACCTACCCTGCAATGCAACTAAGACACCACTAAACCTTTTTCATAGCATTCCCATTTAGATGCTTTTAAATAGCGTCTATCTAAAGGAGACCACACACAATACAACACTAATGTATTCGCCAATACGTAATTTTAAACTTCAGAGCAAATGGTTTTAAATCATTGAAACTTAAACCATTAAATCACTGCTCCAAGGCACTGTTTATGTAACAAGAAATTTATACAAGTTTTCCCCAGAAAATTAATTTTAAATCCTCTAAAATAAAATTCCAGTTATCTATTTTGGGTCAATGTACTGTCTAATTTTTAATCCAGCCCTGATAAATTTTCCACTTAAATTTTTAAAAAGCTATGTGTTCATGAAGCTTCCATGTACCACCAATAGCTGTTCTTATCTTGCTTCATAACACTGTTGTTTAAATTTCAAAGAATGAGCATCTGGAAAAGCAGGAGCAACACCAAAATCATACCACTGAAGATTTGGAAAGCAAATATACAGCAGTATAGACCTTTCTGCACAAAATACACACGTTCAGGCTATCCTACCGCCACTGAGTCTCACCTGCCTTTGTGGAGCAAAAGAAACAGCAGGCACTATTTCTTGGCCATATCATTATTAGTCCCTTGATACTCAAAAACCCAGTTCTGTCTTCTGGGACAACTGTCCTCATGGAAAAGTGGGTAGTGCTGACTAATCAACATTATTTTTCTCTGTCTCGGTTTGTGATATCAAAGCCTTGTAGCTATTTTTCAGGCTTAAAACCTAATCATCATAAATCTAGCTGCTTCCTTCTTTAGTGGTAATTAGCATTAGTCATAAGCCAAAAATGATCCACATAAGATGCTAAATAAACACAACCCTTCTTACCTTTCATGCCAAACTTGGAGTGTCTTGCCAACTTAAGCAGAAACAGCATCACCAAAAGGCAAAATCCCACCACAGACGCAATCACCACCACAGCATAGACCTAGAGAAAGGAAGGGAGGGCGGTTATAACCTTGCTAATTAGTTCCCTGTAATCATATGGTAGTGATGATGATGATGATGATGATACAGGCAGTTCATATTTATTGAATGCTTACCACTCACTTGTTCTTATAATAGTCTTATGTATACCAACTCACTTAATTTTCAACAACCCTATAGTGAAGTATGTAAGACCTATTATTATGCCTACTTTACAAATGAGAAAACATAAGTTAAACCTTGTGAAAATGGCTATCCAATTGGTATTTTTAAAATGTTACCTCTCTCTCCATCTATGAGGTGGGCAGAGAAAGAGAGAGAGAGAATATGAAACATGGATGGCAAAATACTGGTGATTTTTGTGTGTGCGTGACGGGGTCTCCTTTTGTTGCCCAGGCTGGAGTGCAGTGGCACAATCACGGCTCACTACAGCCTCAACCTCCAGGGCTCAAAGTATCTTCCCACCTTAGCCTCTTGAGTAGCTAGGACTATAGGTAAACACCACTACACCCACCTCATTTTAAAATTTTTTGTAGAGACTAGGCTTTGCCATATTGCCCAGGCTGGCCTTGAAATTCTGAGCTCAAGGGATTCTTCCACCTCCACCTCCCAAAGTTCTCAAATTATAGGCATGAGCCACTGCACCCAGCCTGATAATTTTTGAAGCTGCTGAAGAATACAATGGGGTTCATTTTACTATTCTCTCTACTGAAGTGCATGTTTGAAAATTGGCCATAATAAAAAGCTTTTTGTAGGTTATTGTTGCTCTTAGAAATCAGGATGCCCTGGGAACAGCGAGTGGAACTGGAAGGGAGCAGGAGGGCGCTTTTGGGGTGAATTCCACCTGTGAAAGCCCCTTGGGTTGTACGTTTATGATATGTGCATTTTCCTATATATATGATATAAGCCAGAAAAAGTGTAAGTAAATTAAAAAACTTAAAATTGTCAAGTGTGGATTACATAAGTCAAGAGGGTGGATGCAGATATATGTGAATCCTTTCGTATCCCTGAAGTGGAGATGACAGAGGTACAAATAGAAATGCAGTCACTCTGCTACCACTGCTGCTGATCAAGGCATGATACTCCTCTAAGTGCATCGTAATATTTTAGAGCAAAGTTGTAAGCAGCACTGTGTCTCCTTCCAGTCTTACTCGGCTCAAAGACCTGCTTGCAGAACAGTTTGCTTCTCTAAACCAGGAGTTGGCAAACTTTTGCTCTAAAGGTCAAATGGTAAATCCTTCAGGCTTTGCCAATCTTGCAGTCTCTGTTGCAACTAAGGATCCGACTCTGCCAGTGGAGCATGAAAGCAGCCATGGATGATATGTAAACAAATGGGCATAACTTTGTTATAAAACTTTATTTACAATGACAGCAGGTAGACTTGAACATAGTTGCTAATGCCTGTTCTGAGATGTCTTAGATAGCCATTCTGGCTTAAGAATCTGCATAACAATTTTTAAGATGGGTATTATTATCCTCATGAGTAGTAATCATTGGTGCTATTTGTCTAATATTTCTGGTTTTCTCTGTGTTTCTCTTTGTAGGAGGCATTTCCTGGCTTACTTGTGGTTAGATGGGTTCATGTGACTAGTTGAGACTTGTGTCACTGTCAGGGTGTAGAACTTCACTTCTTGTCCAAGATCTTAGTCTAAGGCAGTGTTTCTAAACCAGGGATGATAATGTTGCCATCCAGAAGACACTTGGCCATTTGGGGTCGTCCCAGTGAGGGGGAAGGTACTACTGGCACCTAGTGGGTAGAGGCCAGGCATTATTAAACATCCTACAGTGCCCAGGGCAGCCTCCCAAAGATTATTTATCCCCAAATGCCAGTAGTGCCAAGGTTGAGGAATCCTGCTCTACCTGCTCCACAGTTCTCTTTATCTCTGTCATAAAAAAGATGCGCTAACTTTTAAAAACGTGGCTTCTTCATCAGACTGGTCCTGGCACAAGGACAAGGCTGAACAGAGCTCCTACCCAATACATGAAATGAAGCAAGAAAGAAACTTTTGTTGTTTTAAGCCCCTAAGATGTGAAGGTTTTGTTACTGCAACAGAGCTTATTCTAACTGATATACCCATCTCATAGGGAGAGGCATTATAGGGTAGAGATTAAAACCATGGATTCTCCTGGAGTATAAAACCTAGATTTCTCACTTATTAGCTGCATGACTTCAGAATTACTTAACCTCTCTGCATCTCATAATCTTCATGTGTAAGATGGATAATATAACATAATTATTCTACTTTGGGGGTTGTTGTAAATCCTCAATGAGTTAATGCAGATAATGGGTTTGGAACAGTTCTACAATATATAATAAATTAATGTTAGCAATGATGATGATGAAAACACTAAGAGTTAGAAAAAAAATTAAGTAAGTAGCTCACAGTCACACCTCCCAAGCTTGGCAATGGAACTAAGTCTGTCCAAGCATAAATCCTGTGACTTATCCACTACATTGCCTCTCCAAAGCATGTGGTTGAGAATGAAGGCAGGAAAATAAAAACATACAGGTAATTCTCCCAGGACACCATCTCTGATGTCAGATAAGAGCAGCATTAAATAAGTCACAGAGCACAAAAAAAACACAATGCCAAGCACTTAGCTGGTGTAGAGCAAAGGTATGATCATTCTCTTCTCTGGTACTTTAACTGTGAGTAGATCTCCCCCAAAATGCTTCTGCAAATGTTCAGGTACAGACTTAACTCTGTCTCGGCAGCCCATATACAAACAGAATAGTAGCAACTCCTGCAAAGCTAATTATGGATAAACTTAACCATTTCACTCAAGCTGACCTCATGACTTTAGGTGTTTTTTTAAATCTTTATTTCTAACTAATGTTTTTATGGGAAAGAGATTATAGTATTTTAGCTATAAGTTTCTTTACTTTATTATTAAATTTCAGACTTCTTTAGATAGAAGGAGAATACCTAAATAAACAACGTCAAACTCCATTTGATAAATAAGAAAACTGGGATGAGGGAGGTTAGATGATTTTCCTGGAAAGTCGTCCAACCATGCAGCAGTACCACAGTATGGTGTCTTACCTGCTTCCGACAGTCCTTAACTGGGATTTAGGAGACCTAGATCCCTCTGTTCACAGGACACCTTGCTTTTATCAGTCATGCCAGCTAGAACAGATGCTTTGTTATCCAAGCTTCCACTTCCTCATTAGATAGTAATGCCTTCCCTGGCTTCTCCACCTGGTTCTAGAATGTGTAAATCAATCTAGAAAATGGAAAGTGGGCTCTACTGCTGAAAAGCAGCTAAGGATCTGCAAATGAATACTTAAAGCTACTGAAACCATTCTAAATTTAAATCCTTTAATAAACAAGGATGCCTGTGACAATGAAAAGAATCACTTCCTCAAAATCAGATTGTTTGATAATTACAGAGTTTTGTGTACCGCGCATGTGTTGAGGTGGTTTCACATGGAAGACAAGCATGGGTGAGTTTGTCTGGTCGGTTGTTTGATTGACTGGTTGGTTAGTTGCTTGATGGGTTGGTTTTCATATGAAGATATTTCTTAGGATAGAACAAGTGAGATCTGCCCTCTCCTGCAAATTCAACGAAATGCCGGAAGAGCACTTGTTGGACTAGAAACATTTTTATCTTTTGTATCAGCTTCCTGCCTCTCAAACTCCTCTAATCTAAAGATCCTTCCTGTGATCAAGAACCATTTATATATATAATATCTGAACCACACATAATCTAACATTTTCTTTAAATTCTACAAAACACAATATTTCACTTCTCATACAGATTTTAGGAGCCTCAAGCAAAGTCATAATATACAAACTTACTGATCTTGCCTTCCAGCAACTATACTATAGCTGGTTCAAATGTCACGGAGATATGCCAATCAGGTGCCTAAATTTATCATTTGTATTTAAAAAAAAAAAAAAAACAGAAAACTAAAGTCAACATACAATTTTGTGTAATTGGGATACATATACACCTATGGGCTTAATACATGCTGTTTAGATTTCTTACACAAACAACTCTCTTATATAAAGAAATATTAAGTAGATTGGCATGAGAATTAAAAACTAAAATGATCGCATAAGGCAGGAAGCAAATACCATTCCCCAGTTGACTTACCATGGTATTTGTTCTTGCTGTTTCAATGTAATGCATATAGTCATCTATGGAAGCGTGTGTCTTTGCATGTATATGTGTGTGTATGGGTATGAAGCATACCTCTATACTAGATATGCATAAAGTTTCAATTGCACTGCATCTGTTTATGCACCTCCCATTTTCACTCTCATGGCCTTGATTCAAGTATGTATCACAAGTTTTTAATGCTCCACGAAACCCCTAATGGATCATTCTACTTCCAATCCCTCTGTCCTATACTGTTCACTGCAAGTCTCATCAGTCCGCAAAATGTACTGGGTGCCTATTGGGTGTCAGGCGGTATTCTGAGGGCTTGAGGAAACAGCTGTGAAAAAAACTGACCAGGTTGCCCCTACTGAGAGTCTTACTAAAGAATCTAGAGAAGAGAAAAAAGACATTAAACAAACAGTTAAATGGTGTCATCCCAGAAAATGATAACTGCTCCAAAGAAAATGGAAAGGGGCAATGGCTGCCTGCTGGCCACCTAGCTGAAGCCACATGATGGGCATCAGAAAGCAAATGCCTGAGAGGGGAGGACCACAAATGCAAAGAGCAGGCCTAGAGCACTGGAGAGAGCATGAAAAAGCCAGATGGTGAGCAGTGAGAAGAGCGTGGGAAATGAAGTCAAAGAGCTAGGGAAGGACAAGGTCCCCCAGGGCTCATAGGCCGCCATAAAAAGTGTTGCTTTCATACGAACTGTTGTTTTTTTTTTAGAAAGACCCTTGCTCTGTCGCCAGGCACCAGGCTGAAGTGCAGTGGCGCGATCTCAGCTCACTGCAACCTCCGCCTCTCGGGTTCAAATAATTATCCTGCCTAAGCCTCCCGAGTAGCTGGGACTACAGGCACACGCCACCACTTCCAGCTAATTTTTGTATTTTAGTAGAGACAGGGCTTCACCATGTTGGCCAGGATGGTCTTGATCTCTTGACCTCGTGATCTGCCTGCCTCGGCCTCCCAAAGTGCTGGGATTACAGGTGTGAGCCACCGTGCCCAACCCCATATGAAAAGTTTTATTTCAATTGCAGTAAGAGGACTCTGAGAATTATAACAAAAAAAGTGATCTGATCTGTGCTTTACAAAGATCGCTCGGGCTGCTGTGTGGAGAAAGACCAGAAAACACAAGTGTGGGAAAGGAAGATTAGTTAGGAGGCTTCGTGGTAATGCAGGAAAGAACAATTGAGGCAGACTTTCTCTGTAAAGGGCCAGAAGTGAATACTTTCCACTTTGCAGGCCATATGGTCTCTTCAACCACTTCATCCACCATCGGAGCACAAGAGCAGCCACAGACAGTATGTAAATGAACATGAGTTACTGTGTTCCAGTAAAACTCTATTCATGGGCAATAAAATTTTAATTTTACAAAACTTTCATGTGTTATGAAACATCATTCTTCTTTTGTTGTTTTAAGCCATTAGAAGGTAGAAACCATTCTTAGCTTGCAAACCATACAAAAACAGGTGGTGAGCTGGACTTGGTCCATGGGTCAAGTTTGCCAACTTCTAGGTTAGCCCGTGATCGTGGCAGTGGAGGTGAAGAAATATGGACATATTTGGGATTTATAAGGAGGCAGAGCTCACAGGAAGCGCTGTGTGCATATGACACTGAGGAAAAGAAACAACTGAAGGAAGCTATTGGGTTCAGACCAGAGCAACTGACAGACCAGTCCCACCATAGACCCCAGGGATCATGTGACTTCCCTCTTCAATGGCTCTTTACTGCATCATAAATCTGCACACCTGAGACTCTGTGTCAAGACCTACAACCTGGCCACAATCTACAGCTCCAACCCTGCTGTCTTGCACATGGCTTACCTTCCGATTAAGCGCCTTCACTGTGTTTCACCATCTACAAGCTCCTGTTCACACGCCCCCAAATGCCCTTCCCTTCCATTCCCGTATGTCCAAATCCCAACCCGCCTGCACGGGCCACGCAAAAAGTCACTTGCCCCACAAAGGTTCCTCTGAGTGTCCCAGCTGCAAGGAACAAAACACCGGCTCCTCCACTTCTGTCTTTTTACTGCATTGCTCTGCTTCTATTTGTATTTGAGGTGCTAATATTCACTTCTAGGATCTCTGATGTATTCTAAATGATGAATCTTAATTTCATTCATATTATTGTATCCCCTCCACTGCCAGTCCCTTCCATAAGCTACTACATCTGGTGAGCAGTCAAATTTTTACTAAAAGTTTAAGGAGACAGGTATGAAGGTGTAGTCCATGAATAATAAAGCCAGTTTCCTGCTCTTCTAGTGATACCCTTCTAAAGCACAGATAATTGAAATAGCAGCCACTAACATCTAAAGGTGGTGCACAAAATCAGCAAATAAGTCAAAGGCCATATAACATCTTTATCATATCACTTTTTTAAAGCATTTTTATTAATTCCTCCCACCTTTAACACCCTATTGACATATGAACAATAAAAATGTCTTATCAAAACAGCTACATTCCTCTAACATGGAAGCATCCAAAATGCTCAAAGCCAATTCAAACACCTATTTCTTCCACTCACCGAGAGATGTTCCCGACCGGTTTTATCAGTGACATCTGTGGAAGGTATTTCATTACTTCTGTTCGTGGTGTCCCCGACGTCATTTGCTGCAGTTCCATAATCTTAAGTGGGAAGAAGGGGAAAGAGAAAGAACATGAAGTTGTCACTAGGCTGCCAACAAACACAAGGATGCAGTAAGAGCCAGAACGAAGCAAGACAAATCACAAAGATTCCAAACCCCCGACAGCCTGGCTGTGGAGGGACGTGACCAGGCTGCTGAGTTCAATCCACAGCTGAGCTGAGATTGCACAACGCCCACATTTTATTCAACCCAGAACTTTACATCATTGTCTTGTTAGTCAGCCGTAAACCTGGTTCAGGGATTTTTCTTTGCACATAAGCAAATACCTGTTTATGGATGGCGTATTTGAAACAAGCATGACAGGGAATCGATCATCTAAGAGTCATAGATTTATAGACCTGGAAAGGTCTTTAGAGACAGAACACAACTGCCCCTTTCACAGCTGAAGAATATCAGTGGAGGAAAGTTAAATGACTAGGAGAAGGCAAGAAGATGGCAGAGCCCACATGTGACCACAGACTTGAAATGAGCAACACAGATTCCCAGGGCAGGTGCAACTTATTTGAGCCAAGGGCAGAGACATAAGAGGAGATATGGAACAAGCATCATTATGAAACTTGGATCCACACGTAAACTTTTTTGAAGAGTTCTGAAGTGCCAATATTTCAGTTTCAGAATACTTAGAATTGTTAACACTCTGTTCTCATTTCACCAAGTCACAAATGCAGTTGCTGCCTTCTGGATCAATTTTAGTCTACATGGGTCAGGATAGAAATAAGGACTGATTTTATTTTTCAGGGGTAGTCAAAGTTTTTATTAGCCATATCACATACAAAAGGTCTCAGAAAACTCTTGGCAAACTTATTGCAAACAATGTGGTTTATAATGTTTGTATTTTAATTCTCAATAGGTACACTGCCTTCAACCTCGTTAATGCTGCCCCAGCTAAACTTCTCCAGGTAGAATCATCAGACTGGCCTCAGGGCAACCAATTTAAATTGTATTTTTATTAGCAAAGTATCCCTTTGTGAATAATAAATAACAGAAAAAAATCTATTTTCTATGTGTTTGCTGTTTCATTCTTAATGCCAAAACCACATTCTCACCATTTTCCTTTTGGATGTCTTAAAACGTACTGATTTTAAACACTAACAGATATCATTTATATGTCTAGTTTTCTCTCTTCATATTGTAGCCAACTACATCTGCAAAATTTAAGTCATTCAAGTGTCTATAGTGTAATACCATGACATTTTGGCCCAAAGATCCAAAGTGAGATCTGAGGGTAACAGGAAGATGACATTCTTAAAGTCTTTAAGTAACTGGGAAAGGGTCAAAAATATAATTTTAAGATGTAAAAGCCACAATTCAAATGTATTTCTCTATGAAACAATTTGAGGCATTCTTCCTTTAAAGTGTATCAGTACAAATACAAACAAAAACAGCACACAAAACGTGTGGAAAAAAATCAACCAAACCACAGCTTGGAAGAAATGCTTAACATGCACAAGCAGGTAAAGACAAGAGTATTCCCTAAGTTAAAATTAGCTCGAGTTAAATACACACTCATACAATAAACATTCAGGCAGGCTCATTTTATAGAAAAAAATATCAATCACGACATAAATATGAAATTAAAGAACAGAAAATTTTATAGAAAAATATATAAATATAATATTTTATTCAATCTTTTAATCGTTCCTAAATTTCAAGCCAAGTCTTGAAATGTAGCCTGCCATGTCCCCAAACAGTGGCTTCCTGGCTTGGAAATCTGTTAAATATGGGTTTTCATACCTAGGGAAACATCCTTGGTATTTGATCAAAACAGCAAAGGAAAGATATTCCATCAAAAGCTAATATAGACCAGGTGCCTACAATCCCAGCATTTTGGAGGCTAAAGCGGGCTGACCACCTGAGGTCAGGGGTTTGAGACTAGCCTGGCCAACATGGTGAAACCCCGTCTCTACTAAAAATACAAAAATTAGCCGGGTGTGGTGGCAGGCGCCTGTAATCCCAGCTACTCGGGAGGCTGAGGCAGGAGAATCACTTGAACTCAGGAGGCAGAGGTTGCAGTGAGCAGAGATCATGCCACTGTCCTTTTATTTCTTTCCTTTCACATTCCTGAGAAAATCTCATATTTTTTTCAAGGGGTTTAAGCCTATTCACCTCCAGGGAACTGACTTAAATTCTAGGGGTGAATTTAGTTACTGAAAGGTTAATCCATTCCTCTTGTCAGCAATAAAGGCAAGAATAGACTACAAACCAACCAATCAGATCTTGAATTGGATACAAACAGGGCTTGTCTCTTGTCTCTTGGGAAGTCCTCTTTCCTCTGGGACACCTTCAGAAGCACTTTCCTTTCTCCCATTCATGTGAATGGCAGCAGATCCCCCCACCCCCAACACTCTCTTGTAACCATAAGGGGACCAGCCTTCAGTGAAGCCGGTATGGTGGGCAAAAAAAGTTTGGGATGAAGAGAACTTGGGTCCCTGATGAAATGGTGGAGTTCTGCTATAAGCAACCCTAAATCAAGCCCTGCCTTTGAGGTTCTTGTCTGTGAGCCAAACGCCTTCATTATACAAGAAGCATCATTTTGAATTGGCTTTACTGTCATAGCCAGAAACTGATATACCTCCCTTTTCTTGGTAGCCATGGCTTTTAAACAGGTAATTAGTTCCCAATTAAGGAAATAACGATGTCTGTTACAGCCAATGGAATGGATTTACTACTTCCAAGAACAGAGTATAAGAGAGAAAATGCTATTTACAGGCACTGTAAATGTCAAGGGAAAATGGCCATCAATATTGAATGATTTTTGAAATATTATTTTGGCCTATGTAATGCTTAAAGTGTATATTTAACTGAGCTTAGAAATCTTTCAGCTGATTTATTCCACTGCACACAAACATCTTGAGAAAAAATACCAAGTAGAAAATATGATAGCTACCTTCATAAATTACATCAGGATAATTCGGGTTTGCACCTAAAAAGCAAAACAGAAAAAAGATTTGTAAGTATGCATTTTGGAGTCAAAAATTACTAACCTATGCCAACTAAAATAAACTAAACATACATTGAAGTTTTGCAATTTAATAAACTGCTTTTACATGACAGGTAAACAAATCTTGAAGTTCTTGAGTTGTTTCTCATTAACTCCGTTCCCCTCCCCAGTTCTCCAACTTTCATCCCTCCAAAAAAAAAAAAAAAAAAAAACCTGCAAATTGCTTTGAAAAACCTTCAGCAATCAATTAATTATTACCATTTTTCTTTTTTTCAGTACTGTTTCTATTATACAATTGGCCATTTTCATTACAGTTTTGGTATTTTTATTCCAGAGACAGATAATTTTCGTACGACTTTTGTTATTTTCTAACGGTTTGAGGGTTACTGTCAAGTGCATAGCAGGGCCATTTGCATTCAGGAGCATATTGTTAACCACACTGCATAATGTTATCTAAAGCATAATTTTAGACTCCATCTAGTCTTCAGGGGAGTTTTTAAGGCTGAAGAAACCTTTCTTCATGCCCGAACAGAACAAAGAAAAATAAAATCTACTTCCTCTATTGAAATCATTGACATATAAGAATTTTGCACATTACCCCAGAACCTAAAGTACAATTAAAAAAAATCGTATGTCAGAGAGAAATATGAAAGTTATCAATTTAATTGGGGGGATGGCTCTGTAGTCACCAAGACGATCAGAATATTCTGCTTTAAGGTATTTCTGTGAGACTTGCCAAAAACATTTTTTTTTTAACTCAGCATCAACAAAAACTGGTAACAAAAACATTTGCTACTTATTCTCCAATCAGCGCTAACTGGGTCTCTACATGAAAGTCTACTTGGAAATAAAATTAAATTTTGTTTTAACATTTAAGTGATTGCAAAATGAATTTCCAAAGCTATTTCCTATGCTTTTAGTCCTCACATGCCATGTGAGACAGTAAAACTTGTAAACCATAAAGCTTACTCAGTTTTCATTTCACTTCTGAACCCTTAGCAGGAAAATGCCATTAAAGTAAAGTGAAATGAGCCAATTTTCTGTTCATGCATTCCCCAGAGAATAATCAAGGTTAGTCCAAATGAAGAACCAAATAAAAGTGGCTCCGATGTTCAAATTAGAATTCTAACGCATTTCAACTAGAAAAATATCTATTTTAGCAGGGAAAAAAAATGAAATGAATGGCTGTGTACTTCCATCCAGGAATGCTGCATACTGCTGTATAGTGTATGCTTTGCACAACTCTAGGGGGCACTTTTCATATTGTAGTCCATGTGAAATTGTGCCATGCACATCCTACACATGGGTACAGCCACATGTGATGAGAAATTGTGCAGTGCACACCCTGTGCAGCCACGTGTGATAGCACTGTAGTTACGTATGCAAAATCTTTGATTCCAGAAAATTTCAATATTTTGAAGAGTTTTATTATCCCAAATACCATTTCAAAGTAATTTTGAGTTACTATATATGAATATGTCTTGTCATGATTGTTTGCAACTGTTATAACACTCAGAGAAGAGTCTTGAAGGCTGCCCTGCAGTTTGAGGGGTAACTCAATGAATAAAGCAGCAGCAAGAAGTCCCAGTGGCTGCACTCCTGATGTCACTTGCAGGTGACTCAGTTGTCCTCCGAAGTCCTTTCCCTTTACAAAATCCCTAGACCAATTGGTGTCCCCCCTCACCATGGGAACTTACTACTCCTGCTGAAGAAAATATTCTATAAGCTCAAAAGAGCAAGTCATTCTTCAAACTGCTCAGTAATCCATTATTTAGAAGATCTCATTCGTCCCTCTTCCCAATGTGCCTCTCAACACAGTCTGAGATTTTCAAATCCAGCCTTCCACATCATCATAACTGCATATTTGTCTTGCAGGAAGGTGGAATCTACTCTATCTCACAATTCACAGTTCACTGACTTAGTTTAAACTTTTTAAATATTTGGATATATGTGGGTCTTCATTTGCAGTAGGGTGGCCAACCATCCCAGACTGCCAAGGACTAAGGGGATTCCTCAGACAATAGGCTTACAAGTTTAAAAACTGAGACTGTCCCAGCCAAATCCCTTCCAGCTCCCTAGGACTGAGGGCTTTTTCTGGCTGTAGGGCTTTCACTGCTTACCCTGGGAGGAGTTGGTCACTGATTTGTTCTCAGGCCCTCTTAAACCCCCACATATGTGAGAGAAGGGCCTGTAGTCACCATTACTTTCACACCTACCATTCCATAAGAAAGTGAAAAGACTGAGGGTTCAGAGCTAGATTTATCTCAGCCACACATTTAAACGGCCTCAGTGACTATGAATGACATCCAGGTGTAATCTGCCACGTTGCAGAATGGGAACACCCAACACACTACCCACACAAAGCCCCTAGGCAGATCCAAGAACATCAAATCTATTCACTGTAACAAATGTCGGGTATGGAAAATGGGATGGGGTCCAATTGTAAATAAAGACGTTAACCCATAATCTAAAAAGTAGGTCAGAGTCGGGAGCCGTGACTCATACCTGTAATCCCAGCACTTTGAGAGGCCGAGGCAGGCAGATCACCTTAGCTCAGGAGTTCAACACCAGACTGGGCAACATGGTGAAACCCCATCTCTACTAAAAATACAGAAATTAGCCAGGCATGGTGGCTCCTGCCTGTAGTCCCAGCTATTCTGGAGGCTAACGCCCAAGAATCGTTTGAACCCGGGAGGCAATGGTTGCAGTGAGCTGAGAGCACACCACTGTACCCCAGCCTGGGCAACAAAGTGAGACTCCGATTCAAAAATAAATACCTTAATTAATTTAATTTAATTTAATAAAAAAATAGGTCAGTGTCAATCTAGACTTATGATTCATATCAGTGGATGCCTTTCCTACCAAATTCACCAGCAAATCTGTTAGGCCAGATCTAAACATTGTGAAAAGTACTATTTTTTCCTAATTTCATTCTCCAGATGAATGGCAAGTACTGTCGCTTTACTTTTGTCCATAGTAGCCAAATTTACTGTAAGATTATGAAACTCGCAGAAAGACAACATGAGAGGAACTATAACAGAGTTGTTTTTATTTCTCCCAGGCATACTACAATACGTCTGACAAGGGTCTACCCACCACAACAAATAAACTCCTCTCAGTATACAAAGGTTTAAGAAGACTGGCGCATGGGAGGATACACAGACCTAATGTTTATGAAAAGCAAGGGTCACATTACTCCAGCTGACCCCAGCTTATCAAGTATTTTGCTTCTAACAACTTCCTAGTTCAGCAAAACCTTCCATGATATTTACATTCCAACAGTAAGGTAATTATTACCATCATTTTACATGCAGACAGAAAAAATATACCATTTCCTTTTTAGACTTCTGGCAATGGTCATTTTTGAAAATGTCTTGCATTTTTAAGTCTAATTTCTAAATGGTTCCTTTATTACATAGTTGCACACTGTTATATGCTAAAGTTAGGAACCCCTGTTGGAGATATGCAGGACTAAAAGGTCACTGAGGAAAGACAAACACTAGCTACAGGAGAAAAATCCAAGGAAAGGAGAATGAATGAAAGACAAATAAGCTGTATCTGACTTGTGCCATGCCCTGAAAATGGGGTTTAGAAAGGGTTATTATGATTCCTTGGGTGCTATCCTAGTAGAGCTCATCAAATCAGAAATCTCAGATTTAGGTAGGGAGAGGTAGCATCAAGCCCTAAAGCTTCATATTGGGAGTCGGTGGAATAAAGTAATGAAATCCAGGAACTCTGTTCAACCCACTGGAGTTCCAAATAAGCAGCAGACTGTTTGACCCCCACAGCTCACTGGGGTGTAAAAGCTGCAACTCCTCCCCAGCTGAAAGAGGTTGAGGGCCAAGTACCAATGTCTGCTCATATGATGGTCAAATCCCGTTTTCTGAAAAATGTGTTGAGCATCCTAAGGTGCCATACTCACCTTTACTTTGTTCTTGACCTAAGGAATGTTGTCAAGAATTACAGGAAGTAAGTAGCTAGTCCATGGTGCAGCCTGAAGTGCCCCGAGTGGGCTACTGAGGATGGAGGCAGAGGGATGAGGGGAGGGCTGAAACACTACGTATTGGATACCATGCTCACTACACCTGGGTGACAGGTTCAGTCATACCCCAAACCTCGGCATCACATAATAGACCCATGTAACAAATCTACACATGTACCCCCTGATTCTAAAGCACAAGTTGAAAAAATAACAAAAGAACAGTAACAACTGTGTATCACAGCCACAGCCGCACTCCTGACAAAGCTTCCAGAGAGCCAGTGAGGTCTGCAGCAACAAGAGACAGATGAGCCCTGAGGGCATTTGGGCTTCCAAGCGTCAAAGATGGAATCACTTTCTTCTTTCCCCAGCAGCATCAAACCCAAGCACTGCACCATTCTCCCAATTCCATGCAAAATCACCTCAAATAGGGCCTTTTTGTTTTATTTCCATCTTTTAAACTCACTTATAGCTCATGAATAATTTTATGACTTTATGTAAATCTTGATGAGAGAGAAAACATCTTTATGACATTTCAACTGTTAAGACTCTACAGTTAAAGGAAAAACATGTTTATAGGATAAAAAAAATAAATTGTGGGAAGAGAAGTAGCCTGACAGTAGGGTTCATTTTCCATTCTGCTAACAAGATAAAAAATAACGGGGAGGCCAAGAAGACACATCTGTTTCCTTCCTTTAAACTTTTGGTCTCCCTCTAGTGCTCTACCAAAAAAAAAAACGAAAGGGAAAAAAAAAAAGACTTTTCTATCCATTCTATTTGCAGACTCTATTTAATGTGATCATGTGATCTTGAAAAATATTTCAAAGAATTCCATATGATAAATCAATTACAAAAGATTTGTTCTATTCAAATAAACCATGCTTGCTTTGTCAACAGCGTTTTCTCACTCGTGGGGGGATCAGCCTTTTGATTTTCAAGTTCTCTTCTCTTTTGGAAGGGCAGGCTGAACTCAGGGCCTGAAATCGGCATTGCAGTATCTGGGTTTCCTTTCTGGCTGAGCAGCTCATTTGCTACACAGCACTGGGAGTCTCCACTTTTTCTGTAACAATGGAGTCTTCTATAAGACAGGAGAAGATAACAGCATTGGCTCTGGCAACTCCTCAGGAGCTTTGGGAAGCATAATTAACTAACATTAGTACTCTTGAGATATAAGGAGCTATTTAAGTACAAATCTTAATTATCATTATTCTGAATCTATGGCCAAATCATTCTCTTCTCAGTTATTTAAGGCAGAAAAGCAGACACAACTTTCTCTCCTTCACTTCCAGGAAAAGAAACGGGTCCTGACGAAGGACCAAAGGAACAAATAGTATAAAGTCAGGAGAGCTTTATTTAATGCATAACATTTGGAGAAATTTCCTCTCCCCTCGTTCTTTAGACTAAGTACACCAAATCTAAATCCACCAGTGTGGGACATTCTAAGTGCCGCAGAGGGCTCTAGTTCATCCAGACGTCATGAATCTTTCGATAAAACAGCACGGAAGGAGAAGCTGTGGGAAAAGCTCTTCCAATATTTATAGTTTGTTCCTGACGTGCACTTCACATAGGAGACAAGAGCTCCCGAATTAGGAAGCGCAAGTCACTAACTCCCACTGCTTGTGTGAATGAGCATTCTTGAGCTGTGACATTCTTCCTGAATGAGTGGGCCATGGAGACACTCTTTATGCACTGCCTAAAGAATGGTAAGCTTTAAAACAAGGGTATTTTATCACCTGGTGCTCTAGTTAGGTTTGTTCCAAGCCAAAGGATTAAATCATTTGGGTAATGATTCTGATAACAGAATCTACTTTTCATCAACATGGAGTTCACATTTATAGAAATATGTGGCCTTGGGCTATCTGATCAGAAAATGCTAACAAAGGTTCCAGGTTTCTTCCTCCTAACAAATCGTAAGTTATCTCTCTGCCATAAGTTTCTGCCTCAAATTCTACTTAAAAAGAAACCTTCATCACTTCTAATCTCCACTCAGTCTCCATGTACACTTTCTGGTTCATGAAGAGACTTTTATACATAGGATTGAATTTCAATGACAGATATATAGTGGATCAATTTCATCTTAGACAAGTCTTTCTTTTTGGCCAGTAAGCTAAATAGGATACATGAGAATCTTTGAAGAATTCTCAGATAACCCCACCCTGTGTGTGTGTATGTGCCTGCAACTCCTACTTTTTATTCACTCTACTTTTTATTCACTCTCCCAAGCCTTCTTAAGCCACATATTAAATTCATTGGACTTTATGCCAAAACCAGTTAGAGGGCATCTCTGTGAACCATCTCTTCTATTCTTTTATTGTTATTACTATTTGATATCCTCAGGGAGAGTCAGTGAGGTCATCTTGATGGATGCCTCACCAATTCTTCCAGTGGCTCCTCCAGCTTCTGCAGGGCATCCTCACTAAGCAAAGTATGATCCATGGACCGGCAGTACCAGCCTCATTGGGGGGCTTGTTAGAAATACATTACTTAGGCCTGTTTTCAAATCCATTGAATCATAATCCTCATTTTAACAAGGTCCCCAGGAGTTTGGTATGTGCATTAAAGTTCGAGAAGCCTTGATTTACAACTCTTTGAGAAGTTTTACCAGAGTCAAAAGGTCTCACTGGGTATGAGGATGATAATTTTTATTTTTATTTCTTTTTATTTTTTGTAGACACGGGGTCTCACTTTGTTGCCCAGACTGGTCTGGAACACCCAGCTTCAAATGATCCTCATGCCTCGGCCTCCCAAAATGCTGCAATTGCAAGTGTGAGCCACTGCGCCCAGCAAAACACGGCAATTTTTCAATGAAACAAAAAGTAATAGCTAGATACCCAATATTGGAGTCAGGGTATCTTTGGCTATAGCTACAAAAAAGGAGAAAGGCCAGGAGATTGGTTTTGTCCCCAATGGCACATCTCTGGGCCACATTCCAAATGGAAAGGAGAAGGGGGAAAAGAACTTAGACAGCAGAAAGATCTTACATTGACCCACCCTCTGAAAGGTGGATCAAATTTTTGACTTAAGTTTCTCCTTAAAGGGCTGTATTAGCCTGTTCTCATGCTGCTAATGAAGACATACCCTGGACTGGGTAATTTATAAAGGAAAGAGATTTAATTGACTCATAGTTCCACATGGCTGGGGAGGCCTCACAGTCACGGCAGAAAGTGAAAGGGAAGCAAGACATGTCTTACATGGCAGCAGGCAAGAAAGAGCGTGTGCAGGGGAACTTCCCTTTATCAAACCATCAGATCTTGTGAAACTTATTCACTACCGCAAGAACAGCATAGGAAAGTCCAACCCATAATTCAATTACTTTCCACTAGGTCCCTCCCATCACACGTGGAAATCATGGGAGCTACAATTCAAGATGAGACTCGGGTGGGGACACAGCAAATCATATCAAGGGCCAAGTCTAGAAAGCTCAGGTAGTAAAATGAAAGGCTCAAGGTCCTTTTTCTGGTCAAGCCCATGCTTCTGGATAAGGAAGGGCAAAGTTAGTGTGAGATAAAAGCATTTCTGGGTAGAAAGTTTCTCCCTAATGGCTGCAAGACATAAACACAAAGGGAGGTGGGGAATGTTTGCCTCCTTTATCATATACTCAATGCCTACCTAAGAAGAGGATAACATGGAGCACCTGCCTGTCATGTGTCAGGTACTGCCTCAGGTACTTCAGATATGCTTAGCCTCACGGAAACCTTCTAAGCTGGGGCTGACACATGACATGCAGGTGCTCAATGTTAGCCCCTCCTTAGGTAGACATGAAGATGCCCTCTACTTAGGGCTAGAATCCTACACTTTACAGAGAGGGCAAGTCACACTTCACACTTAGTGGTGTTAAGAAAATTGCTCAAAGCCACATAGATTGTGAAGGATGAAACTCCGGTCTGTGATTCAATCAGATCTGAGTTTGAAACCCAAACCCTTCCCACTACACCAAAGCTACCCCTGAAATAACATGGAGAGTGGAGGCTAACTATGCTTAGGATTCCAAGTTCAAACATCAGATCTGAATGAGTCATTTGAATTGAAAGCAAGGGACAGTTTATCTCATTAGAAGTAAAATCTTAGAGGTTCCACCTATTCCACTTAATATTCTCTGTTTACTGGCTTCCAGAAGAAAGAAGATTTAAAGAGGTGTCTTTGGTCTTCATCGCTTGTAATTTCTGTATACCTTCAGCTGGGTCCTGCCTAATATCAAGGCAGGGCCATCCCTGGGAATGAGAAGTTGATCTCTTACAACCAGGATAAAAGCAACCTCAAGGAGGAACAGGGGGCAGGATAAGCGGCCAAGTGTTTCTCCATCTTTTATATTTTATGGGGGACTAGGGTGTCTTCTGACATATGGGCAAGAGACCGTGTTTTATTCCATCCTGCATCTCACCCCTGCCACCTTCTTAAGAGTAGGGTCTACGTTGTCTCAAGTGTTATAACTCATTACAAGGGGAAGCCCAAGACCCTCTGTTTCTCACACCTCCAAAGACAGCTGGTGTATTGTTCAAAATCCCTAGATTCCAGCATAACGAGATGTTAAATGAGACTCTTCCTGCCTCAGTAACTGATACCAAAGTGGATGTGAGGCACTCAGAGGCAAAAATCACAAAGGAGCTGGCTGAGAACTGGATCCATGTCCCTAGAAATGTCTGATTCACCTTGAGAGTGTAAGAGATCCTTGGAAGGAGAGAACAAGGAAAAATTTATAAAGAAGTTTCTTTGGGGAAGTGCTGCTCTGACACCGCTCCACCGAGGGGCTTCCACAGAACCACTCTGAGAGCTTGAACTATGCTCCCTGCAAATGGATAGCTCAAAGGGTGAGGTCTGACCTTGCCAGAGAAGGTGAAAGCAACCTGCAGCCTTGGGGTATAGGTGGCACTTGGCTTGACCTGTACACCCAGAGGACAAGAGAGCATGAGTGTCCCCTGCAGACCAGAGGCAGCACAAGAGTAAGTCTTTGTGGGGAGCCTTAGGTTCCGCCATCAGGGCCACCTGGAGGGTCTGAGGGACCCCAACAATACAAAGTGCTTCCCTGGAGTCAGGAGTTGCTTGTACCAGCTGGAGCAGAGATATTTGTTCATGTCATGGGAAATACAGAGAGAGAAATCTCCAAGAGCCCATGAAGGTATCCAGAAAAGAAAGTCTGTGCATTAGCATTGATCATTCTCAGGTCCCAAGAGCACAAAGTCACCAGCAAACAAACTTCCTGTTATCTCCTTCTCCACCCCCTTTCACCTGGGCAGCAGGGGCACTGAAACCTCAGCAAACTCCATCCCTGACCCCATACTGCCAGCCTGAACTTGGGGAGAACAGGAAATTGGCCATGAGCTCAAATCCAGAGTTTTCATTTCTAGCTCAGGTGAGACATGCTACTTCCCAATTGAGATTCTATCTGCAGCCTGAAATGACCAAAGGATTGCCTGTCACTCAATTATAAGCAGAAAAATGTTACACAGCTCAGAGTTCTACTCCAGGCAGTGAGGTTCACTCCTTTTTGCTCATTGGAATCACCAGGAACCTGAAAAACAAAAACTGCCAAAGCCCAACTCTCATCCCAGAGCCACTGAACCAGTGTTCTAAAGCTAGGCCCCAGGAAGGTGTATTTAAAAATGGAATCAAACAAAATAGTGACAAAAAGTCCCCAGTTGATTCAAATGTGCAACAAGGGGCAGGAAGCTACTGTTCTGGGAGCCAGGGAAGATCTCTCCTACTGAATTGATTTTAAAGACACGATGGAAAACAAAAGTAACACAAAACTCCTGTATTTGATGGCCACAAGTTGTGCTCTTCAGTGTGCTAGAAGGAGAAACATTATGGTTTTCTAGATTTCGTTTTGAAGCTCAAAGTTTGCAGTTGATGCTTTAAACACAATCCCAAACTAACAGGAGCTAAGTTCAATTCTTAAATGTGGGACCCAAAATGACCAATCTAGTGTCTGGAGTCTGGGAAGGTCTTTTCTCTTTCTCAGTTACTAGCCAGGCTTCTAGGGATTAACAGACAGGGAAGGGCACCGGCTTGGTGTCTGGGGTCCTGCTGACATCTGAAGATCTGATAGCACCTGTCCTTCTACATTAGCTTGCTGTAGGGGGAAATGGCAAGGTCTGCAAGGCCCCTACAATCTCAAGAGACATTACATGGGGATCTTGGTTTGCTGGACTGCTCTCTTTTAATGCCTGCCTCACATCTTCACACGTTGTAACTGGTACCCCCTTGGACTAGGCTACCACTGGCTTGAGGTTGAACTGCCCTATCCTTCCTCCAAGTGGAGAGTAGGGTGGGAGAGTGTTTGCCACCTCATCTAGTGTCTGCATCCCATGTGGGAGTAAAGGTTATGAGGACTGCATTACATCCAATTGGTCCATCCTCTTCCATGCTCACTAATTTTTGTTTCAGAGACTTTTGGTTTATTTATACTTCATTTTCTTTCAATATTCTTTATTCTCTGTTTTCAAAAATGAGTTCCTAAGCAAAATGATCACCCCATGGAAATCTCAGGTCTTTTTTTAAAAAAATTTTTTTTGTTGTGTTTTTGAGACAGGATCTGGCTCTTTCACCCAGGTTGGAGTGCAGTGGCTCGATCATGGCTCACTGCAACCTCTGCCTCCCAGGCTCAAGCAATCCTCTCACCTCAGCCTCCCAAGTAGCTGGGACTACAGGCACACACCACCACACCCAGCTAATTCTTGTATTTTTTGTAGAGAAAAGGTTTTGCCATATTGCCCAGGCTGGTCTCGAACTCCTGAGCTCAAGCTATCTGCCTGCCTTAGCTTCCCAAAGTTCTGGGATTACAGTCAAGAGCCACTGCACCCAGGCAGAGATCTGTTCTAAGATGAATAAGGTGCACATACTCTAAGAGACACCAGAGCTGTCACATTAATTCTGGCTCTGTATAGAAAATGCAACTAGCTTCACAGTGAGCCAAGCTGCCTGCTTCCTTGTAAGCCAGAAAACTTCTAATATAACAAATAAAAAAGGGAAGGGGGGATCTTACCAAAACAGCTAGGAGAAAGTAGCTGAAATTTCCTATCAAAAAGATTTGTGAGAGCTAAACTTCTTCATCAATTACCATATGATAACAGTAGAAATACTGATGGAATATAAAGCCAAACTTGACCTGCTGTCCTTAGCTTGGAATGTACTTTAGACCGGCAGGGGATTTTTGATTTTTTTTTTTTTTTTTTTTGCTATTTGTTTATTTTTCTTTAGTTTTAAAAGAGGTTAACAGTAAAAGGAAGCAATTCCAAGAAAGGTCATTATCTGTGTGCTATGGCTGTGAGTGTCATAAATACCCATAACGATTCTATCCCCAAGCCAAGCGGGGTCAATCTTTAATCGGTCACACTGGTTTATGGCCCACTAGGGCCCTTTATATCCACTATCACCCTAGGCCAAGTCTCCTTCATTTCCACTTTCATTTATTACTCCTTGATAGCTGACACTTGAGTAAATACTTAAAGAGAAAAAAAAAAAGCTTTCCTAAAAGCAGATATTAATATTTTAAAGACCTAATAAATTCATGAACAAGAAGATAGGAGGGGAAGAAATATCTTTATAATTTAGCTAAAGTTGTATTTTTAATTAAGTAATTATTTCTTTTAAAGGGAATGTTTGAGAAACATCAAGTTATTCTTATACCAGAAAACAATTATTCCCAGTACTTTGGGAGGCCAAGGCAGGTGGATCACCTGAGGTCGGGAGTTTGAGATCAGCTTGACCAACTTGGAAAACCCCATCTCTACTAAAAATACAAAATTAGCTAGGCATGATGGTGCATGCCTGTAATCCCAGCTACATAGGGGGCTGAAGCAGAGAATCACTTGCAACCGGGAGGCGGAGGTTTGGGTGAGCCAAGATTGTGCCATTGCACCCTAGCCTGGGCAAAAAGAGCGAGACTCCGTCTCAAAACAAAACAAAACAAAACAAAAAAACAATGATGGGAGAGGTGATAAGTCTGTGAACTCTATGCTATCTTTGCAACTTTTCTACAGATCTAAAATTATTCAGAAGTAAAAAGTTTATGTAAGAACAAGCAAAAAGCTACTGTCCTAAATCAGTGTTTCTGGATTTAACTATGAAGCTGTTATTCCCTCAAATGAGACTTCCTGCGCACTGCAAGCTAGAGATTTACTACAGCAACCGTAGCCAAGCAGCTAAACTCTCAATTAAGAGGAAGATTTAATGGGAAAGACAACAACAGCCAGGGGTATCTTGGTATTGCTTCCAAACATTGCTTGTTTTATGTGCTCCTGAAGGACTGCTGTTTGTAAATCAAGCATACAATCCAAATCACATTTTGAACATGCTAAGGAAGCTTGTGCATTTAAAAAGATGTCTAGTGAAGAGCAAAATAATAGGAATTTATCACATAATGAGAAAGACTGCATTCTTGTTTATTGTTTTGCAGAGTTGGCTTTGCACAAATCACCTTTGCCAGTGGTGGGGCCCTGCGAGCCACACAGGTACATGCGGCTCAAGCAGCCCCTGCCTCACAAGTCTCCAAGGTTTTATTTTCCCTTCCCTCTCCCAAGTCTTCTTTTCATGACTTTGACTAGCTCAGAGCTACACGGGTGAGAAACTTTCATGTACAGCTCCCAACATCCAAACACAGGCCTTGGCCACCACACTGGTAGCAAGCATTTGAGCAATGAGACTGAGCAGGTAAGAACACGCCACTGAATGGCAGCATTTGAAGCAGGTAAATGCAAGACACTAGTCCTGCTGTTCCTGAAGCTCACACTGACATGCTCCTGCTGCACCCGGAGCAGACCCTTGAAGCTAGCCATCCTTTCCCCCATCCAAGCCTCTGGTCAGAGAGGTGCTATTATCACTCCTAGGAAAACAGCTCGGGAGCCAATAAAAGAATCAGTCAGCTCTGTCAGCCCAGGTAAGCAAAACAGTCTGAGACACTAATTTCTCATCCATGGATGAGAAACCAGAATTCTCCATTTTGAATTAGATAAAAGGCTAGAAAATAAATCTTAAATACATCACGACCCAACCAAACACAGTTCCTCTGCTTGTGGTTTTGCATGGGTTTTGCCATTGTGGGTACAAAACCTCATTAAACACTTGCAACAATGATGGTAATAATAATAATATCCCTTTTATCACAAAATGCCCAAGCACCCTAGAGTAGTTATTAATATAGTGTATATCAGATAACTGTTCAAAATTGTTAATTTCCTCATTACCTTCTTGGGAGGAGTACCACTCCCTGCTCCTTAACTTGGCTTTGGCCCTGTCACTTGCTTTGGCCAATGGCAGATACACTGAAGATGCACCAGCCCTGAAGCTAGGCCTTAGGAAGCCTCACATATTTCCTATTGTCCTCTTTCACTCTGCACTTGTCATAACAAGCACCTCTCCTGTGCAGCTGCTGCTTCATCACCCCGCATCCCACAATAGATACATGCAAAATAAAACTACTCCACTGACCTATGGATCCATGAGCAAGACTAAACAATGGAGTTTTAAGCCACTGGGTTTGGAGATGGTTTATTGTATACATGATTTTGTCAATAGGTAAATGATAGACTGTATCTTCTCCCCACATGCAGAAGCATCAGTTACTCACCATCATCAATTCCAGGCCAACCCATGAAGTGAGCAGAAATCTGTTTCTCATCCTTCCCATACTCATTCTTGGCTATAAGAGTGTAGTCTCCATTGTTCATGTGAGTGGGATTATCCAACTGGAGGCAGCCGTGGTACTCCGTGTGATTGGTAACGTGTATTTTAGTACAGATGTATTTGGACTCATTCAATATTGCCCCGTTATAGAACCACTGAAGCGCTGGTTTGGGGTTGCCTTTCACAGTGAATGGAATGCACCAGTGGTGGTCTGAGGTTGGAGATTCGAGAAATGTGATAGTTGGTGCAACTAAATTGAAAAAGAGAGAGTTAATAGCATCAGAAAGCTCAGAATTCTCCCCATCGAGATGTCTGTGTCATTGATAGGGAATTTTACTCAACCGTTGTTTGGCTTAGAAAAACACATGACCAGAAACTCTGGAATCCATCAGTATTTTGTATCATCATCAGGGTAGATGTAACTCCCTACAGAGAGCTTCAGAGTGACTCCTTTCTCTGTTCCACTTAAGACCCATGCATTACAGTCATTTCTCAAATCTATTCAGTATAATTGAAAACCAGCTCCAAACAGATCCAAGAGATTTCTGACAGTGGAAAGAATCCATTTGAAGTTGACTTTGGTTTATAATATCTGTATCTTGATATTATATAGATTCATCACCAGAAATACCCAAAATAATAAAATAATGGATACTTTTTGATAGTACTTCTTTCCTAAATAAAACAAATAACAAAAACGACTTTTAAAAATTTACCTGAAGCCCTGATCTCACAAACTTCATAAACAGATCGAACTGATCAATGCAATAAATGTGCTGCTGCTGATTAATTATTGTAAGTATAATAAATTATTTTTTTTTACTGCATGTCAGTAGTAAATACCCTTTGAAAGTATCACATTTCATTAGAGTGTTGTCCATTTTTGCTAAGATCCTACATGCCAATGTTTTGATCCTTTAAATGTTTGGGGTTCAATCTAAACCTGGACAGATCAGAGATTATTTCAACTTTAAATATAAAGCACTTTATGCTTTGGGGAAACAAACATAATCAAGTACACTCTTTAAACAGAGTACTTATCCTGAGTGAAGATATTTAAAATCCTTCATCTGTTTATTTTAATGTAGTCTAACATTGGTAATTACAAAATCAAGGACTGGAAAAGACCTTTGAGATCTAATAGCATCATTTTTTCAGATGAAGAAACCAAAGTGCAGTGAGGTTAAGTGACCTCATCAAGGTTACTGAGCAAGGCAGATCTGGAACAAGAATCTTGTCTCCTAATGTTTAATCCAATGGCCCTTCCCTCTCATGACTGAATGTGTTCATCAAACAAGAGGAGAAAAAAATCTAAGACATCGTAGCCAGAGAACAGACAAACACTCTGAGTGAGGTCTCTGCAATGGTTATCTTGGTTGTTACTGTTTTCTGTTTGTCTGTTTTCATTTCTTTAGACTCGCTCTGTCACCCAGGTTGAAGTGCAGTGGCACGATCTCGGCTCACTGCAACCTCCGCCTCCCAGGTTCAAGTGATTCTCGTGCCTCAGCCTTCTGACTAGCTGGGATTATAAGCGCCTGCCATCATGCCCGACTAATTTTAGTATTTTTGGTAGAGATGGGGTTTCACCATGTTGCCTAGGCTGGTCTTGAACTCCTGATCTCAAGTCATCCACCCACCTCAGCCTCCCAAAATGCTGGGATTACAGGCATGAGCCACTGCACCCAGCCAGTTGTTAATATTCTTTAGCATGCATTGCTTTTGCTGTTTGTCTAAACTTTGACAGATAAAGTCAATTTTTCAGGGCCTAGTGACCATATAGATATTAACCTGAAACTGAGGAAAAAACTCAACTTTGGATATTTTTAATAGAAAACAGGTAATCTGATATTACCCTCTTACTTATATTCAGGTAAATCCTTCCACAATACTACCTAGGAAGAAGTAAAGCTGATAAAAGAGCCCAATTCACTTTCATAATTTACAGAAAGATTTCCAGTTACCAGTGACATTCCTCTCAATTGAGCACGTGTGCAGCTGAACTCTGCATGTGTATGTTGTGACAATGTCCCTCACTGCAAGAAATGTGATATTACTAAATTCAAATTGGCAAAGTTTAATTGTTTGCTTTACCAAGTATCTCTCACAGGCCTCCTTAAAATGGTCTTTGGAAAACAAAAGTTTTTAATATGTGATTTCATCTATAAAAATTCAATTTAAATATAATTTTGGGGAACCCTATATATATATATATATGACACAAAATAAGGTCCATACATGGTCCATACATGTGTAGATACACACACTCGTAGACCTGTGTTATAAACCAACCACCACAAGGACTACAGTGGGGTAGAGGCCACACTTACCTTCCTCCCACCAGCCCAGGTCCCCACACCCAGGGCCCACTCATTCCTTCTACCATGCTCAAATGAATTTTGGGTTAGGTGCTGATTTAAGGACATACAGTTGGAAATGGCTGCAAACATTTGGAGATAACATTGACTTCTGGCTTCTGAGTGGGTCAAAATGATGAGAAATTATGAGTGTAGTCCCCACTGAGCATAGTGGTGGTACTAACAGTGATAAAGGATTATAGCTGATGATTTCAATCGTTCACTCCAGCAATCACACGCTGAATGTGTGCTATGAGTGAGTGTTAACCAGCATATCAGCACCAGCTATGGCCAGGGGTCTACACGTGTGTAACTAATACACACACTTATACACATGCACGCTCATGTTTTTCTCATCCGAGTTCCAATCCAAATGTAGTAAAACCTCATTAATTTATACTATGCCAGCTCAGAATTTACAATGACATAAAGTGTCTATCTACATAGTTTTTACTGAATATGCACCGTCATGCTAAAAGCCACAATTTGGAATTTCAAAATCTATCTGTATTAGTTATAATACTGAAGAACACTGCACTTATGTTTAAGAAGATGGATATCTTTTAACTTAGATTCAATGTATACAGAAATTTAAAACAATAATAATAAAAGTTTTCTACAGGTGTTAATTTTCAATAATTTAAGTAGGACTAATCCTACCTTCTCACAGAAACTTGATGTCAAATGAATGAGGTTTTATTTTATCAACAGTACAATTAGGCATTTGTGAAGAGCCAGCAAATACTTTAGGAATCATAATTTTAAAGCATCATGTTGCTTTTATAGAGGAAGAAAGTTTTAGAAACTGGTTTATGAAAATTTAAGCTAAAACATTAACAGGAGGGAGCAACCAGCCCAAAAAATATTCTATCAGAAAAAAGACGAAGGCACAAAACAACAAGCTCAAAATCGAGAAAGAAGCTTACAAGAAAGATAATGGATGAGCAAGAGTTATCAAGCAGAAATTGAACAAGTAAAAGAGGCTGATAATGTTTCTTAATTAAGTATGCACAAAACACTGCATATACTTTTTAACAAACTTAAGCAGCACCCAGAGTGCTCCAGCAACAAATGTAGGTGTGTCCATGATCATTTGCTATTAAAAACACATGCCAGTCCGATTACGTACAATGCACAGTGAGGTTGACAGAATCTTGATCTTCTCCTACAAGATTTTCTGCCACACAAGAGATTTGCTTCCCACTGTCATCAGATGAAATGTTAGTTATCCTTAAGGAGCCCTGTGTGTGGCTTGTTTCATTCTACAAATGAATTAACAGAAAAAAAATAACCTTGATTAGAACTGATCCCAAAGTGACAGGATTTGGGGTTTCTTTCCCTAATTAGAGGGAAAAAAAAAAATATATATATATATATATATATATAACATTAGAAAAGCTTCTCTGCCTGAACTGGGCTCAGGCAAAGAAGTAAATCAGAAGTTATTCTACTTCTTTAGGTTTCACTTGCTAAGTGTATGAGGTTGACTTGATCCCTGAATTCTCTTTAAGGGAGAAGACCATAGGGAAAGTCTCTCGCTTTTCTCAGGATAATACAAAGAATTCACGAGGGATATGAAGACTCCTCACTCTACTAGATATGCATAACTAAAATGAAAACCTGCATTAGTCTTTGTTAATTAAAAATAAGTAAAAAGTAAATGTACATAAAAAATTCTTTGTAAATTTCTATATGTAGCCCTATAAAATATCAAATGATCATCGCTAGGTTTAATACATTCTCACATTCTGAAACACTCTTGTCTCTCTATTAAGACACAGCCAAACACAAGCCTTACCATGTGTTTGGAAACCAGATTACCAACATCCCAGTATATATTAGGAACCGGATCGCCTGCCACACTACAGGATAACGTGATAGACTTCCCTTCCTCCACAGTGAGGTTAGGTGCGGCCAGATTTGCAGACGGCAAACCTATGGAACAAGAAAAGTAAACAGAGGCGTATGCAAATAGTTAAATGCAGTATCAAAATAATAGCAATAAATTGAGAACTGTTTATGCTTTAAAAATCAATCTTTAATTACTTTTTGAGACTGATTTATGTTGATCTGAAAAAGTGCCACGTTGATCAGCTTCATAGATTTCACGTAAACCAAAAAAGCCATAATCAGATTTCAAAATAAATTATGCACATTTCTCAAAGTGCCATTGCAGAATAACCTTTTATTTTCAAGAATACTAGTATATAGAGCTATCTTCCACCCTTTTTTTCTGTTCTACAGTTACTAATCCAGTTTCTGCACATAAACAGAGATTGTACCTGTGGACTGACATTATGTCTTTTATTTCCCTCTGTCTCCTACCCTTGATTTTTTTTTATTGCTCAAGAACACAAAAGGGTGAGATGCATCTATTTTGCTTTTGCAAAAATCTGTTTTTTGCATTAAGTAATTCTCACAAATCTAACCTATTACCAGACACAGATTTTGAAAGAGTCATTCTGTTGAAGAAAATGTAGTTTCAAAGCATTTTTCAGACAGGAAGCTTAAATTATTGCAGTGTTAGAATGTTTCAAAGTTAAGTAAAATTGTTCATCTTATTTAGAATATAATGAAAATGGGTATATAGACTCATTCCAGTGAAAAGTTCTTTTTATTGGAAAAACTGTGAGAATGTATTTATTAGATGAACCTTTGAACCTTATAAACATTTTTTAATAGTCTAGCAAAGCATCATTTTTATCCTTTTATATTTCAAAAGCTATGTGTAATTTTAGGGATGCTGCTATCACTTCATGAAATTATCACACCAAATGAGTGTTGACACTGCTTTAAACTGCATAAGGATCATAGTATTTTTTACACATAGACATGTCTTAAAGGGTATAACATTATGTCAGGACCTGCTAGTGGAGCCTATCCCTCTCTTGGTGTCAGAAACCCTGCTTGGGACTATAGTCACCCCATAGCTATGTCCTGTAGGACTATGATACGTCATTAACTCAGATCAGAACCTGGAGGTCAAAGAAGGCAATTCATTTTCAACAGCCATTAAATTGCAATTAACCCACCCATCTGGCAGTATCTGACCTGTCATCTTCACATTACTATGCATAAACCCTTCTCTTACGACGTATTCTTACTGGCAAAGCCATCTTTCTTTATTAGTGAAATCAGACTGGAATAAGATTTGTACAGTCTATGTCTCATGGTTTTTCCACCACTGGGAGAAGACTCCCCAATAAGATCTGGCTTTCAGGGGCTAGTGAGACCCACTTCTAAACTCTTCCTTCCTGTAAGTATCCAATGGAGAGTAATATTACATCTTTCATGGGGTTAAAAAATAAAAGCCCCTAATAGCCAGAATTATACAGGGCAATGAAATATATAACAGTGATTAACAGAGAGTCCAGAATACCCTAAACCTGGCACATACTAACTTTGTGGCCTTGGATGAGCTTTGTTTTTCTCAATGTGTTTTCTTCACAACTTCTATGACAATTAAGCTGTTCAATTTATTATGAAGCATGTCAAGGCAAGACAGAAGAAATGGGCTTACTTAGTGAAAAATCTCCCTGAAGTCAATTACATAATTTGGGCGACTTTTTAAAATATATATATACTTCATTTGATTTAGTCACATGGTTTGAAGAGTTGATGATTCTATAAAACTTATGAAAAAGATCAAAGCTACTGTGTGTGAAAAACAGTAGTCCCACCTTACCCATGCACTATTTCCTGTTCCCAGAGGCACCCATTTCATCACTTTTAACTTCTTCTTTTGGTACTGATCTGCTCATCTTTAAGTATCATTCTTTATTGCTACTTCTCGGTTTTCCTGTTTCAGCAGTATCTACTGACCTCCCACTGTGGAAGATGAGACATGGGCTCACTTTCACACAGAATTCCAGCCCTCCCCATGGCCCCCACCACGTTCAACATACTCTACATATGCTGTAAAGTTACATTGTTTCGATGGAGACATAAAGATTATTATGACTATGCAAGCCTTACCGACAGCAGAACCATCTAATATGCAATACTTACTATATTTCATCAAATATAAGACAGTATTAATTACAGGTTGCAACACTGCTATATGTACCACTATAAAAGGAAAAAAAATGTTGCCAATATAACTATGCGCATGCTTTCTTATCACTTAGAACTCCTATTGTTTGGAGGTTGGGCCTTCTAGGTACCCCACTTAATTCTCTAATCCTTTCCTATTTTCCATCTTTTCATTTATTTGCTCTATTCAAAGGGATTTGTTTTTAGATTAACCTTTAAAACCCCCTTTTAAGGTTGTTCATTCCTCTGTCATATATTTTATTCCCAAGGCTCTTCTTTTGTTCCTGAATGTTCTTTTTTTAATAGCACCCTCTTCCTGTTCCATGGATGCAATATCTCTTACAATTTCTCTGAGATATTTATAATCATTTCTTGAATTTTTCTTTTCTCTATATCAACTTTGTTTCTCGCAATTTTTTTTTCCTCTTTCTCTCTGTGGCGCTTTTGTGTTTGTGTTTCAATTATAAGCTTTCCTCAGTTATGTCTGGTTGTTCATACATCTTTAAGAATGGGGTTCTAGAAGCATTGCACGTATTTATGAATTGTCAACTTCATTGTAAGACAATATTACTGGTCTATATATTAGGTACCATCTGATATCAGGATCATGAAATCATTTTGAAGAAAGGAGTGGTCAAATTATTCAAATAATGCTCTTCCAATTTCCTGCTTGGAGGAGAAAGAGACCTGGAAATATTAATATTCCATATGTAAATCCATCATATTCTCTATGGTTCCCATGGAGTTTCTCAGAACCTGTGTTTTATTCACTTTAGAGAATTAAGCCTCCAATCTTCTGCTGAGGCGGGAGAGGTTCAGTCACCTGGGCTTAGCGACTTTCAACCAGTAGACTGTTTGGCGTTACCTGTATTCTCATGCCCTAAGCATTGTACTACTTCTGCATATAAACCAGTTTTCCCTTGGCTTTCTCCATTGTCAACTTGGTAACCAGTATTCTCAGATTTTAAGTAAGTTACTATTCATCCATCTACTTTTTCAGCTTACAAGTATTTGTGCTTTTTGACTCTCCCACTTTTTTCTTTTCTTTTCTTTTCTTTTCTTTTTTTTTTTTTTTGAGACAGAGTCTTGCTCTGTTGCCCAGGCTGGAGTGCAGTGGCACAATCTCAGCTCACTGTAACCTTCGCCTCCTGGGTTCAAGCAATTTTTGCGCCTCAGCCTCTTGAGTAGCTGGGATTACAGGCACACACTACCACGCCTGGCTAATTTTTTTGTATTTTTAGTAGAAACAGGGTTTTGCCGTGTTCCCCAGATCAATCCTGAACTCCTGAGCTCAGACACTCCACCCGCCTCGGCTTCCCAAAGTGCTAGGCTTACAGGCATAAGCCACCATGCTGGGCTGTCTCTCCCACTTTCTTTATTTATAGATTTATCTGCTGACTCCAGGGTGACCATCAGAGTCAAGGCCTGTCATAGTGCTTGTTCTCAAGATATGATCCCCTCCATAGCCAGACGCCCCATTGGCGCTTAAAGACACCCACCTTGGCATTTCAAGTACAAACCTATGGGATGAATTTCCTACTTTTTATAAATGTATCTAATAGTTTGGAAATTCTCCACAGAGAAAGGTTAAAATAAATAGATTCTCAGTAGGAAATGCTATGTCATAATGTTAATTTTTCCTATAAAATCTAATGTAGGTTTTTGGTTAAACTTAAGCTTATATAATCAACACCTCTAAGAGCATTTAATTACAATAACACTAATATTAGCATTTATTGGGCATTCGTTGAACCAGATATTCTTGCATAGTACCTTGTTTTATCTCATTCTTAGAACTAATCTTGAAGATAAGTATTTTGCCCTCATTTAATTAATGAAGTATATGAGTTTTGGAAAAGTCAAATACATTATCCAACACTGTCCAAGTACATGCAGACCTAGAATTTGAACTCAAAGCTCAGGGTCTTCACCACTACCTCCCAAGATGTACATATCCATTTCATCATGGACCATAAATACCACTGAGTATCCTTGATAAAGAAATTATTTCATTTAAAAAATAATTACATGTCTATTCTGTAGAAGCATGAGTCTCCTTTATTTATAGAGAAATTGTATCACCCTTTCATCGCAGTTTCCAGAGGAATCTGAGCAAAATTGGCCAAGTCTAGATCTTTTAAACATAAAGTCTTCCACAAATGAGTAAGCATCTGACTCACGTTTAATTCTACAGCGTTAATGTGCTGGCCGAAGATTCAATAATGGAAAAAACAATCTGTACTTGAAATATCGCTTGAGGTTTAATTAGCGCAATAAAAATGAATTGGGAAGCATGAATAGCCAAGGCGGGATAAACCAGTTGCCAGGCACTACTTCCTGGCTTAATAAGATTTGAAATCGGCACAAGTACACAGCAAAGCCCAGCAATGCTTCCAAGAGCTGCTAACTCTACTTTAAAGGGATCCTGACTCTAAGCCTTACAGCTGTCTTCATTTGCACTCTGGGGAATCTCGATGGAAATCAGAGAGGACCAGCTTCCCAGGCAGACATTTACCTCCGTGTAAATGTCTCTTGATCTGGATTCCTTCAGGAATGATGTCCTGGCCTGTAGACCTCAGCAGAAAATCCTCAACCAGGCAGTGAAAATGTTGACTTTCCTTACATCAAAGCTTCCCACATTCTGTTGTGCGTATGGATCACCAGGGTATCTTGTTAAAGATGTAGCTTCTTTTGCAATAGGTCTGGGTTGGGGCCTAACAATTTGCATTTCTAATAAACTCTCTATTCCACAGAACGCACTTGAAAGGACAGGGGTTTAGACTATAAGTGTTGGGCAATTGTTCAATGGGCTTTTGTTCTTACAACTATTATTCTTAAATCTGACATGGCCCTGAGCTGTCCATCAAATTTTCCCCAAAGCATGTCTTATGGAACTCTAATTTCTTGAGATGTTCTAAAGAAAAAAAAAAATCCAAGATTACCATAAAAAAAAAGAAAGAAAAAGGAAAAACAAACAAACGAAGAAGAAGAAAGCCCTATAAGAAACTCTGGATGTTCACAACGCACATTAGCAAATTAAAAGCTCCGAAAACTCCTACTATAAAGAAACCCATTTTAATTCCATTGATCTTACATTCCCCAAGCAGATTTGAATACATAACATTTTCATTGATTGTGATGTCTGTTGTGGCTTTATTTTCATTTCAAGCAATTTGACAAAATATAAGATATATATATATATTTAAATTCAGATGCAAAATACATTTAAATCTAACTATTCTTATTGATAGTAGCAGTAGGTAATATATATTGGGTACTTAGTATGTGCTAAACTCTATTTTAAATATTTTCCATTTATTGCCTTATCAGTCATCCTAAAAATCCTAGAAAGTAGGTGCCATTAATATTTCTATTTCCAGATGAAGAAGTTAAGGCTATCAAGTATCATGACTAAATAGCTAGTGAGGGAGGTTGGCCCTGGCCCATGTCTGTCTGTCCAGGGCCTTAACCAGGTCATTCTGGCTGCCTCCTTTGCTGGCATCTGCCATGTCTCTGCTCCCACCCATGAGTGCATACTTGTTGAGAGCTGACCAAATGGACTAGGTCCTTCAAACACTCATTCAAACTGTGTAGGCCCTCATTTTCTATTAAGGAAAAATAAATCTCTAGTCTTTTTGGATTAACTCAGCTTGGCAACAAATAAGATGGGCCAAGGTTGGGTTTTACTAATATTTTTCGGTAATCACCAGTAGGTGTGGCTTGTCTGTTTTCAGCCTGCTTCAGTGGTCCTGAGCTCTGTTGATTTCATGTTGGGTCATTATTCTACATGTATCAAAATATTCAAGTAAATTATAATTTTGTCTGTTCTCTGCCTTCTCTCCTCTCACTTCTATTTGTGTGCACATAAATAACTTAAAACAAATAAGCACTTTACCTATCTCTTAATTCTCTCTCAACAGAATAGTAAAATTCTATAACCTTCCCCTCTACCATTCTATCTCCTTGCCATATCGTCCAAGTTCTTTGCCTCCTAAACAGATATATTCCTCAACCAGGAATGAAGCCAAAATGAGCCTCACCTATTTAGAAGTGACTGCTTTATACCTGGTAGCAAAAATGGCAGAAAATTAGGAAAATGACTTTGCAAACTCAAATTTGAAACTATGCTTCTAAGCACATGTGAGCCATGTCACAATAGTGACAGCTACTACATAACTTCTAAACACAAAAACTTAAACAGCAGTTGACAGATGAGAAAAAAAAACATCATTTGACATTCTAAAAAGATAAACAAAAACAACGATCCACTGTGTGGTTTACTTTTTTTAGGAGACAAAACCTGATCTCTAAGAAAATTCAAGCAAAGCAGTACACTAAAGTAGTCTTTGTGTATGGTTTTCAGGAAAGAAAGTAATCCAACTAAGTTGCTAAGAAAATAATGTTTCATGTCACTCTAACTTCCACATAGAGCATTAATATAGCATATCCTTTTAATCTGGGAATGTTAACAAAGTGGAATTATTACCAGTCTACTTTCCTGGTTCAACACAAAGATGGAGTATATACAAATATGCTACACACATATGTGCTACAAATTGTGGTTGAAACCAAAAGTAAATCTTAAAACTAAATCATTAAATTCAATTTATCTCAAGGAACCCAGCTTCTCCTCCTGGGCACCTGTGATATGATCTTTACTATCAGATCACTTTTTATTTACATTAAAAGTTTGAAGTTTAGAAATGTAGAAAACTGAAATTGTCATAATAAATAGCAAGGAAACCAAAGGCAAGTCTGATTTCAATCCATGGGACCGTTAAAGATGGTTTACATAGTAATGGCACAGTTCTTCAACCAACAAGTGAATTGCTACCTTATATTCACTGTGGGGCTATCATTCTGTGTGGTAACTACTTACTAGTAAAATAGGTTCAGGGATTGTTTTGATATGACCCAGAGGAATACTGCCTTTCTTAAATGTATTTGCCATCTAGCCATCTACTTAAGATAGCATTTCATGTGCTATTAACACTTGCTGAGGAAGCTCTCAGGTAAGATTTAAATAATAATGATAGTATTTTTAAAAATTAACATATTATATCCACTGCTCCTTAATAATCCCATTCTGCCAGGAGAAGTGACTGAAAGATTTATACTGCAAGACTAACTGCTGAAGATCATCTAAGTGTCCACGAATTGAGGAGAAATGTTTTTTTTAAATACTACATGATAAATAATTTCATTAATGCTATAAGAAGTAGCAGGGAGACTTTTTATGTGAGATGATAATCAGCACAGCCTGGCAAAATCAGCTTTCTTTCCCAGCACTTTTATGATTCTGTTTCAGTCTTCAGAACCATTGCTTGTAGCATCTCTTTATTCCAATTAATGTGGAAATGTAATATGAAAATGTTTTGTTGCCTTGCAATTAATAAAGTTTTTCTAAGGTTTAGAAGGGCCTTGTGAAAAAACGAACCACCACTTGTTTTACAGCATGAATAAATTTACAGTAATTCACAGCAGGAGGGGACTGTTAGAAAAATATTTTGAGGCATTTTGACTGCACTATTAATGAGAATGATGCAGTAAACTTCCCAGTCCCATCTATCATGCTCAATTAATCTCTAAGGATATAAAGAAAAAAGAAGAAATGAGATTCTCTCAAAAATGCAATGAGGAAAAAAAATTTCAAAAAGAACTAAAAAAACTAAACTATGAAATAATTTGGTTAAAATAATGTATTTAAGTTATTTTTAATTAACTGAATTATTCACATCATTATATTAAAAACCTGGTCCAATATGACCATTAATATGATATGGTTCATGCATTTGATAATTCAGCAAACCTTCATCAACTGCCTGTTATGTTCAAAGGGTACAGTAGGCACCATGGAATGTGCATATTTGCATATAAAATGTAGAGAACTTGTTCTCCATACAATATCTTCATGATTAAATACTAACAAGGGAAGCTTTTAAAGAAAACCCACCTTATAAACAAATAAAGTCTCAATAGCTCTTCTTTTTTATTGAAATAAAAATAGTACCAATTGCAAACTAAATACAATGACCAAAGTAGTTAGCAAATTGTTGGTTTACAATGATGACACACACACAAGACCATGGTCTCTACTGATTCAGTTAGCTAAAAAGTTTCACCCCCCACCCCTAAGAAAGTGTGGAAATAAGATGAACTTCAAATCTGTAACTTAAACACAGCAGATGTGTTTTAAAAGTATATATAAAAGAAAAAGCCAGCTGACCATAAATTCATTTTTTTCAAACAAGACATCTAACTTGAAGATAATGGCATGTAATCACCTGGTTTCTTCAACACAGAATTTCAAAAAAGATTTTAAATCTAACATTCTAGTGTCATTTTCTGTTTAGATTATCTAACTTCTCCTGAAAGAACTGAAATTGGGAAACCATCAAAAGAAAATTAACACATGACTAAGCCCCAAAGTAAAAGCTCCTCTTCTCTTCCCAGATATCTAGAAGTTATACTCAATGTTTTTCTTAAAATCCAGAACCATGTTAGAAAATGAGAAGGCACAACATTGATGGACAAGAAACTATGAAAAACACCTGAATGACAGAAAGCAGAAGAGGATTAATGAAGAGCAGCACAGTCCCACATGGACACATAACCATGTGCTTCACAAAAGAGTGAAGCTCTCAAAGGACCCAAAAGTAGAGGCAGGATTGCAGGACTCCATGGAGATATGGCAAACCCCAGTATGGAAAAGGGCATTTCAGTCACAAAAAATGACTCACAAGAGATTATGGAAATTAATAATCAGTGATTGAAAGGAAACAAAAAATCAGCAGCTGGAGAAATAGCTGAAGAGCTAAGTAGTGAGTAAACCAATTCTCCCATAATGCAGCATACAAGGACAAGCAGATGGAAATGACTAAGGAAAGGGTGACCGGTGTGGGCGGAGCCAAAAAGTGTAAATATCTATCCAATGTCTATTCTCTAATGCAAGAATAAATTGAAAGAATACGTAGAGAAAATCAATGAGAAAATTTTTCCAGAACTGAAGACACGAACCCTCACATTGAAAGGGTATCCCACACACCAAGCAGAATTAAACAACAACAAAAAAATTCAGCCTCGCATCTAGTTACACTGTGGTGAAATTTAAGAATAACATGGATAAGGGGTAAAACCTAAAAACTTTTAAAGAGGAAAAAAAAAGCACAGGTTATCTAGCAATAGCAAGCATCAGACTGGCCTCAGACTTCTCATCAGTAACACTGAATACAAATAGAATATGGTGCAATAACTGCAAAGTTCTGAGTTTTTGAGCCTATAATTTTTTACTCAGCAAATTCCACTGAGAATAAAAAATACAGGCCAATTTCTCACCACTCAAGAACTTGATTTTATTTTTTTAATTTCTATGAAAAAAGTATTAGAAGATATACTCCAGCAAAAAGAAAAATCACACCATGAGAACACAGTAGGAGACAAAAGTCTATAATATGCAAAGAAATAGGACATCTTCAAAAAAGCCAGGTAACCACATAAAAATAAAATTCCAGATGATAACAAACTGAGAGCTGGGAGGAGAAGTAAAGGGAAGAAAAAATATTTTTCTGCCTTATTGGTGGTTATATCTCTATGCAGAAAATATATATTTAAATCTGTACAGAAAATATTTTGGCTTTATACATTTTTTAAAAAAAGGAAATATTTATCACTTTCAAACAATTAAGAAAAAACAAAGAGCAATGAAAGTAAATAAAAGGAAAAACCCTACAGAAAAATAGACAAAGAATATAAACAGGTAATTCACTGAAGCATAAACACAGTCCAATAAACACATGAGATACTCAACAGTAATCAGGAAAATGCAAACTCAAAAGCCATGACATAGCATTTTTTAGAAAGATAAACACTAAAAAGTTTGCTAATTTCAAGGTATACCTTGTTAGGGTGGGTATAAACAGATACAGCCATTTTTTAATGTGCAAACCATATAAACCAAAAATTCTGCTTCCTACTATGTATTCTAGAGACACCTTTGCACTTGTACATATGTTTAAAACTCATTAATAAGGATGCTTGCTGAAATATTTTTGTAGTAATAAAAAAATTGAAAATAAGCAAAATGCCCATCAATATGGAATATTTAATTATTTAAGACACATTGTACCATGAATACCATGCAATGGTTAAAAAGAACATGATAGATCTATGACTACTGACCTGAAATGGTTAGAAGCAAGAAAAAGACTCACTTTATATGTGTAATGCAGGAAATTACTTTTGCAAGAAAACATATCAATAAAAGTAAAACACTTGAAAGAGAATAAAAATTAAAAGGGAAAGAACAAAACAGTTAAGAACACAAAAATGACAGGAAAAATAAGGCTGTCAATTCACCTGCCACACTGTTCTACAATGTTGCTTTTTGAAAAGCATCCTTGACTTTGAAATGAATTGTGAATGTTACCATAAATATAACCATTCAATCCTAATCGATCAATTGAGTCCATGCCCTCATCACAGTAGATTCAAAAACTCACTCTTAGACACACAATTCACTGACTAGTTTGTAGAAAACAGAAAGAAAAAATGATTAGAAACTGACAAACAGATTAGGAAAAATGAGGACCATTTCACTCCCTATGTGTCCTCCATCCCAATCACAATGGCTGAGCAATAACACTTAAGGCGGGGTGCATTCCCGGAATGCTGCCAAGACAACACAACCAAAAATTAAAATGGAAAAAGTGGAATTGGTTTCAGGCAAGGGCAAAGCAGACGTCTGTTAAGAGGCAGTTTGTGAAATCAGAGCAGGAGTCAGATGCTTTCTCTCTTATCCTCTCAGTGGCTGCTAAACCAATGTGGCCACAACAGCCATGGGGATTTGGGAGCTGGCCAAAAGGACAGGTGACTCAACATTGAATTTCTTGTCCCTCTAGGAGATTTCTCTCAGCGGTACAAATCTGTACCAGAATAGAGAGCAGTTACCCTCTTATCAATCAGGAAAAGACAGATATTAAAAGTTTTTTATTTTTTAAGTGTTAGCTAGCAAAGAAAACTGACAGAGGTTGGCAAGAGAACAAAGCCTTATTTCTCCATTATGAAACCAAAGGGCTCTATTTGTGACAGAAAGATCTGTGGGAAGGGTCAGGGCTGTCTTCTAAGGTTGTTCAGGGTAAGAAACAGACACATATCTTTATATTTATCACATTCCTACAAAGCGTGTGCAGCCGCTCCATTTTTCTTAAATAAAAAATAGACCTCAAATAACAAGGTCTTCCAAAAACAATCTGCTGTTTGTGGTTAATACGCTGATTCCTTGTGCACAAGAACCAGGTGCTGCATGTCTTTCCGCTGTGTCACCAGCCACTAGGCCAGAAGATCAAACATAATTGTTTGTGAACTTGTTAACGGGTTGACTAACAGATTCAAATGTCAATAGAGGAGTAACATGCATGTGTGGGTATTATAGTGGTACATCACTGAAGACTAGTAAAATCCTAAGCCGAACACTTTGGTATTCCTTCCTTATAACTCACAGAACTCACATGAGCTCTGATTTTGCCATTCGGTGCCCTTTTAAATGTTGGAGATGAAAACGCTGGGGAGAGGAGTAGGGGATGATGGCAAAGTAGGAGATCTTAAATCCAGACATGGGGAGAAGCACATGGCACGGCAGACTTGGGGCACCCCATCAAGAGACACAGACATCTGGCAGTAAGACAAGTTTAAGGGAATGTGCTGGATTGAATTGCATTTGCTTGTGCTGCCAGGACACTTTCATCATCCTGAGACCCTTGGCCTGGGTGTCAACCAAGGGTATTTGTGGCCAGAGAAGTGCCACACTTTCAGCAGACAGTTTTCGCACGGACAGACGGGTGGATGAGTAGATGGAAAGACAGATGAACAGACATGAACAAATAAGCAAATGAACAAACAAACAAAAAGAATGAGTAGTGTACTTTTTCTCTATGCACTTTATAGCCATCCACTCTGAACTAATGTTCTACTTGCAAAGAATATTCAGCAAAATTGCTCCCAGCTGATTTCACCACCCTGCACATAAAGGTTGTCTGATTCACTGGAGACATCAACAGAATACTATATAAAATCCAGGTAACGGTAATTTTCCCAGACTACCACACCAAGGCAATGAGAATAATTAATAGCAACTAGAACACATTGATTTAAAAATAAATTACCACAATTGGGTATCTGCAGGTTTGCCAGGGGAATATTCTTGCTGCTTTCATTCAGGCAGTACAAATCCTCAGCGTCTGGATTGGATTTAGCCTCTTGGAGAGTCTTGATCCACATAATGTCACAGGAGCATGTAAATGGATTGCCCACCAGGATCCTACAGGAAACAAAAGTGACAACAGATCAAGTTCCTTTTTCCATTTTAGCTACACTAGTGCTTGTAAAATACTACAACATTATGAATTCTTTCTAGCCAGCAACCCTTGGAAGTCAGGCCACTTTCATAGCATGACAGCACTTACTATTCCTTCATTTATCTGATACTTACTGAGCTTCTGCTATGTGCAGACAGCACTGGAGAACGATAGAAGACTTTACGGAATAACAGGGGAAACAAGACAGGGACAGAAATGGCCAAAATATAGGATAGAAAAGAATGTCTTATCACATGGGGAAAATAAGGGGCCATGACAAATTTATCATGATTATTATAGAGTTATTAAGAAGATGCCAACAATACGTTTCCAGGAATGCTAACACACTTATTTCTGACCAGGGTAAAGGCACAAGTGTTATCACTTACTAAGCTCAAACTTCAGCAGGGGGCAGAACAATTTCATCTCAATTTAAAATGAGACTGTAAGCACAAAGCTAAGACTAAAGTGTGAATGTCAGAAGGCTGGCACCCCTAGCTTTCTGCATTATGCAATCACAGTCAGTTTCATTGATTCAAGATAGTGGGAGTGAAGGTGAGAGAAAGAACCTGGAAGGGAGCTGTAGACCTCCTTCACACACAGAGAGAGAGAGAGAGAGAGAGAGAGAGAGAGAGAGAGAGAGAGAGAGAGCAAGCTACTCTGAGGGCAAGGCAACTGAACTGCAGATTGAGCTGTGTTAGACCACTGTGGGAGGAAAGCCACCACCACTCAGACCTCAGTCATGCTGCCTGGACTCCTGTGGCCTGCAATGGGTAAAAGAGGAAGTAGTCAAGAGGAAAATAAAAACCACAAGGAAAAAAAATCTTTAAATGTTTATTTATAATACTCAATGGCCTATTTAAGATGAATTCCATTTATGGTAATGAGGCTTTAAATGAGGCCATTTAAAATCGTTACATAGACTCTGCCTGGCATTAACCACAATACTTAAGATTTCCGTGAGGACAGGACCTGGGCTTTGCAACATCATTTACTCCTGTGGTTTTCTGGTTGGGTTCTAAGAATCTCAGGGATCCCTGGAGACTTTTCCAGGAGTTTCTTAAGGGAAAATGTGGTCATAGTAGACTCATTTAATTTGTGCCTGCTTGATCACCTCCAAGTATCCCTCCAACACCAACATGGGATTTGATGTTATAAGATATGGAATAGAATGCAGAAAAGACCCACCACCAGTTTAAACCCCATGCATCCAAAATGCTTCCTGGAGCTCCGAGTACATGCAAAACTAAAGAGTCTTTCTAAAAGAGGACATCATTAACTCAGCAGAAGGGATAAAGAAGTAAAGGAATGTTTCAATTATGAATACAGCAATGTTCATATGACAGCACAACACTGGTGCACAGCTGGCTTCTTTCTCCAGCTTACTGTGCAAGCTCAATAATTATGACAGCACATTACACTTATATCTTTAGGTTTCTACCTCTCACACTGGATAATAGAATCCAGGAACATAGAAACTTTTCTCCCTTTATCCCCATGGCCCTGTGCCATATCATTTTGATTTGTAATAGGTACACAATTAACAGTTGTGGAATGAACTGATTATGCTTCAAGAAGAACATTGAGACATAAATTTGAAATTAAAACTCTAGTTTTTAATCCAGCAAGAAAAGTTTATGCAATGTTGCTCAAAATTTTTGCACCAAGTACTTTACCCTATCTCATATATCTTCCTGTAGTTTATCATGCCTATTCCTGTGCTGAAGCATTAGTGCTTCAATGCCCTGAATTCACTTTATTCCAAATAATTGCCAATTGCCAAGATTTTCACAATATAACACCCATTACACCTATTAACTTCTTGTCTCTCCAGCAGTGACATATTCCAATCTGCACAATTTCCTTGTGAATAGGGATGGATCTTCACTAAAAAAACAAAAAAGGCTCCATAATTCAGGTAACATAGACTTTAAGCAAATGCCATTGCCTAATCTTCAAAGGCCTCATCCTGGGCTCACATCTGCCTCACAAAGCCTCTGCATTAGGATGCTCTGAGGTGCCTTACCACAAGAATGGCAACAATTCATATTTGTTTCATGGGGACAACCCAAAAAATTGAGTTTATTTGGAAATGCTGGCTGTTAGTCATCAACACCTTTCAATACGTTTTCTACCATTTTACAACAGAAGAAAATGGGACTTAAAAATAAACACTGAATGCAATAACAGACCTAGAAGAAAATCTCACAAAGATGGGTTGGGAGAAAGAATTACCTCTCCCACAATGTTCCCTATCCTTAAGATGGACAAAAGTAAGGGGGGTTTTGCCCATTTTTATTTCCTCCTTGAATGGGTTTGCTTGACTTTAGGGCCTAGATCCAACAGGAACCAAACAGATGCTGTGAGATACAAAATATATAGTCGTTTTCACACAAAGCCCCTTTCTTTTTCTTTTTTTTCCCCTCTACTAGAAATTATTTATGTAAAAACAACATTTAAATGAATCAGAAATGGTATGTTGCTACTGAGATTTCTATTTTTTTAATTATGAATTTTTAAAATGAAAAATAAACTAAGAGATAATAAATGACTGAGAGACTGAAACTTGACAAATCATTTTTTGAGAATTTGATATAAAAATAGATCTGCAACATCACTCATTAAAAGAAAAATACTTAATTATCCCTTCCTTTGAAAACTTTTCCCCAAATGCCACAGAAAATCATTACTTACAGTTCAGACAAGTCAAGGTGACGGAAGTGTTTCCTAGACAAACTCGTCAGTTTATTTCTGGTAAAATTGCTGAAAGGAATCAAAAACATTGAACATGAATTTAAAATGTTACATTTTAGGAACATGGTATTCAAACAGATTTTGTTTTCAAAATATAATTTTATTTGATCATTATACATGCTTTACTTATATCCAAATGTCTCTCTCTTTGACTTAGAGTAATAGCTGAGTTTTTCCTCTAGCCTTGTCTACATTTTTTTATTTGCAGGGAAAGGTAGCATATTCTTTATACTGTGTGTTTTTAATGTCTTCTTCACCCAAAGGCTTATTTTTCATATATTGATTCACAGCCAATTTATATACCTCATAGAAATCCTGATCTTTTGAACAATTAATAGCAGGATATGTGAGATTAATTAAAATTTAAAACTATAAACCCAGCAGGGAAAAAAGATGCCTTAAAACTAAAGAGTGTCATGGATATTTTGAAATTATGTGGCACACAAAACTCTGAATATTAACTGAATCCAATATGTCTGTATAGGAAAGACACATTTTATTGATGAAAAAACTCTACTGAGATTGCTTATATATGATCTAGACAACTGAATACCTCCATCATGAGAACAAAAACAAATTACATAACAAGGAATATGTCAGATTTCATCTTGAACTATCCTAGTAACATACCGTCTTCAGATTTGGACCAACCAGACAATGAAAAGATACATTTGTGATTTAAAAAAAATAATTTACTGACATGTTACAAACATGTTATTTGATTCAATGAAGGAGTTTCCAATGATCAGTGCCATGAGATTTTGGGGTGGGAAATTCAGAGCCATAATCCTGGCAACTGACTCACTCTGCAAATTTGTTTACTGTTTAAATTTATTTAAAGAGTTTCCAATGCTTGGGCCTCAAGACGTGTTTAATAAATAAAATGAATGTAAAATAAACATCAACTTTCATAAAAACAACCAAGACCTCTACAAACCAGAGGAAGCCAATGAGCCTTTCAGCATGTGTTTCCTGCCCAAAAAAGCAAGTGTTGGACTGAGAGTTGGATAAAACATGAGACCTGAGTGTGACAGTGATCCCGGCCCTTTACCTGAGGCTACTCTTTGCTGTCAGCCCAAGGAAGTCATCACGGAATTATCTTGGCATGTCTGATCAGTCACACAGTCCTGGGGTTACAACCCAGGAGCTAAAGCATGAACTAAGGCTAGTCAGTTGATAAAGAAAGAACCTACCACTCCGGTGTCTCATCATTCAAGAATGTGTGTGTCCACTCCCAGCTTAATTCTATACTGAGATCTCCACTCATCCAAACCCCTACCTACACAAGGATACCCTCCTTCTTTCTACGAGTACATCTTCTCTCTTCACACTTGAGTATAAAGTGCTACCCACGTGAAAAAAATAATCCACGAGGAAGTTGTAAAATGTGCCCACATAAGCCTCTTCTTTTGGAACATAAATTAAGAATGGATTTGGCCGGGTGCAGTGGCTCATGCCTGTAATCCCAGCATTTTGGGAGGCCGAGGCTGGTGGATCACATGAGGTCAGGAGTTCAAGACCAAACTGGCCAACATGATGAAACCCTGTCTCTACTAAAAATACAAAAATTAACCAGGCATAGTGGCGGTTGTAACCTGTAATCTCAGCTGCTTGGGAGGCTGAAGCAGTAGAATTGCTGGAACCCAGGAGGCGGAGGTTGCAGTGAGCCAAGATGGCCCCATTGCACTCTAACCCGGGCAACAATAGTGAGGCTCCTTCTCAAAAAAAAAAAAAAAAAAGAATGTGTTTCATTGGTGTACAATGCATTGAAAAGTCAGTCTACCTATCTTTTTACCACAGTCTCTAAGGCGCAAATATTTTCATCTTCATCAGAAGTCCCAATCTTTCTAAAACAAAGAAACAAAAAACCAAAAACCTGCTTTCCTCCTCAAGAAAAAGGTGGAGAGAGGCAGCAAAGAAAGAGGAAGCTTAGGGTGAAGGTTCTCCCTCTCTGCTGGTAAAATGCCGCCCCGCGGAGCTGCTGCCTCTGTGGGGCTGCCAGCAGCACCGCAAAGAGTGGGGTTACCGGCCAAAGAACAAGATGAGTCTTATGAGCCATACTTATTATTAGGGCCAAAAGCCAAAAAGGAGGAAGAGGGAAGGGGAAAAAAATCAACAATCCGCTTACTGTTTGATTATAGAGCTTTGCAAGGGAGCTAATTAGCACCTCTGCAAAGTCCCTGGAAAACACAAATACCAGCTTTTCTCACAGTCCCTGGGCTCTTAGGGGCTGGGCAGGAATTAAAGGCATCAAGAAATCACTCTGTAACTGGTCTCTGGGGCTCTGAGTAGTCCCCACCTGATGCTAATATGGACAGGGTAGGGGGAGAAGTGGTGAAAGTGAGAGAGATGACCCTATTTGAATTTCCCTATTAGTGAAATAGACTGATCTTGCATGCATTTTTATATTGCTGGGGAAACTCAGAAAGATCATCAGTACATCCAAGGGATAGAGAGAAACAGCTTTTAATACATATTTTGTTATCAGTTCCCTTGCACCCCACTGTGTTGATATTTGAGGTAAGAGTGCAATTTGCATGTGGAAAATCAGGGGACCACCAACCAAGTTGGTCCCCAGAGTCCTCCATCATAAGCAGAGGTTAGATCTAAGATCCAGAAAGGCAGACACTTGACTTAATTCCTTCCTTCCTCCTTACTGTTCTCAAAAGCAAACTACCTAATTTAATTTCGTATTTTGCTGATTAAGAGCCTATTTTGTCATGTGAATATACGAGGCCTACTGCCATCTGATGACCTCTTCATAATTGCCTGATTCTTGCCTATTTCTCCCTGTCCTACTATTCATTAAAGGCTACAAATATCAGTAGCGTTTTTGTAATTTGATCAATGATTGACATCTCAACTATTGCTTCTTAAGAAAACTGTGTAAGATATGTATGTCCCTTTAGCTTCTCATTTTTAAATAATTCTTCTCTTATAGGGATAGATATTTGGCTTTATATAAGCTGTGTACTGCACAAAGAATACCACTAAAATTATCTTGTCATATATCAGCATAAAAAAATATACAAGGTGGCTTTTATATTCACAGACATAGCATGCAACAAGGAAAATATACAAAGTAAAGTGAAGTAATAAGTAAGTCTATTAATAAAACTATAATTAGCCAGAGCCCACTGTCCAAATCACAACATTAGGAGCAGTGATGTGATAAAAGAGCCAGTAAAATGCAGTTGTTGAGTAATTTGGGTCTAAGGTCAACTGTAATGAAAATACCAGAACTTAACCACTGAGGTCATTAATTACATCTAAGTGACTGCATTAGAGCACTTCGCCTTTTTCTTCTATCCAACTTCTCTCTTGTTTATGCTATCAAGGCCTACGCAGCCATCAGATTTGTACAGGCAAAGATTTGTGCAGACTGCAGAGATGATTCCAAAAAGCATTTAATTGAAATGTGTTAATAAAGTTCCCTGGAGTTTTATCACATTTTTTCAGAATGTTTTACGTCTTAATTTACAGACTTTATTTTTAAAGTGACTTCATCATTAATGCCACCTATAAAATATGAAGCTGTGATATTGGCTTTATGAAATTCTTATTTTCCATAATATCAACAAATTTCAATAGAGTGTCTAGGCAATCTGCTTCTAAGAGAATGTTTTCTTTTCTTTTTTTTTTTTTTTTTTTGAGAGGGAGTTTTATTCTTGTTGCCCAGGCTGGAGTGCAATGGCACAATCTTGGCTCACTGCAAACTCTGCCTCTTGGGTTCAAGCGATTCTCCTGCCTCAGTCTCCTGAGTAGCTGGGATTACAGGCATGCGCCACCACGCCTGCCTAATTTTGTATTTTTAGTAGAGACGAGGTTTCTCCATGTTGGTCAGGCTGGTCTTGAACTCCTGACCTCATGATTCACCTGCCTTGGCCTCCCAAAGTGCTGGGATTATAGGTGTGAGCCACTGCACTCGGCAGAGAATGGTTTCCTTTATAACTGGCATGGAAATCAGTTAAGAAATTGTTCTTCCAAAAAAAAAGGACAAACCTTATAAGAAAATCTGATTCTCTAATTATATAGATGATACAGTTTTATTTCCTATACTCTTATTGTAAGAACATGGAGAGGGGTTGGCCATGGAGACATAACTCTGCCACTTATGACCTGTGAATCTGAGCAAGTCCTAGAACTTCCTCACTCTTATTTTATCTATGAAATGTGAATAAAAAAGATCTTCCCTACCAATTGTCAGAAGATCATGTGAAATAATCCAGGGGAGGCTCCCATAGGTAGACTATGACATGTAAGGTATCATTGCAAAGAGAATTTGGCACAGCAAAACAGAATCAATGAATGCAGGCAACAACCTTCTGGCAGAAGCTCCACTAAAAATTCAGTATGGGAGTACAAATCTGAGCTCAGTGATGCATAAGTATTCTGCACTTAGGTGATCTTTAGTTCAATGAAGACAACTCTTGGGAAAGCCACACCTCCTGGACTTAAATGCCATCATCTAGAGAATTTAGCAACAAACAAGCTAACAGTTCCCATTTTCCATATTTCCATTAGACTTCAGTGGACAAAGCATAAATAAGACTTTAGGGAAACATTTCCCATTGTTAATAATTTTCTATAGCTGTGGCGTGTCCCATGATTGATTTTTCTCTACCTTTATCAATCCATGACAGACGACTTTGGGAAAATGAAGGTTCAAAAGAGAATCCTATTTAGGGAGGAAAGCACCAGTAATTTTTATTTCCCTACAGAGGCCAAGGCCAAGTCAGCTTCTTTCCATTCCATTAGTTTGATGTCTTCCAGGGAGCATGTCATGATTCCAAGGAATAAAATCAAGAACTCTGTAAAGGACACAGTTTTCACATCAGACTCCTTGCTGCTAGCCCTATTGCTCTGTCCAAGATGGAACTGGCCCAGAAATTCATGAAAGGGAATAAACAGCCTGTTCTAAGTACCCCTCTGTAACTATTCAAAAATCAAACAAAATCAGAGCTAATGTTTCTAAGCTATTATCACAGCTATACTAACTTTAAAAAGGGAGGTTTCCAGTTGGAAAAGAAGGAAAATAAACAGAGGGGGGCAATATTGAACAAATTGGGTCCTGGGAAGCAAAAGAATCAATCTCTACTTACATGTGCTGCAGGTTGCTGTTTTTCAGAAATGCTTTATGAGCCACAAATTTTAATCCAGAGTCCACAATCGTCCTGTGAAAACACATCATTTTATGCACATTAGAACTAACCAGTGAATGCCTGCCTGGCCAGGGTAGAGAAGAGGAAAAATCTCTGGGATAACGTGCACTGGTCCCGAGTACTCACAGATTTCTCAGTCCCACATAAGCTTCAACGTCATCTTCGTTGATGATTTCTAACCTTTTCTGATTTGCGATGAAACTGCAACAAAGCAGAGAGTGAATCGCAGTGACTCAGAATATAGGGAAGACCAAGAACTCCCATCCACCTCACACAGGTGTCCAAGGTGCTCCCTCCACACCCATCTGAGCCTTGCCATTTAAAAAAATATGGCAAGGAGAGCAAAATTGAGCATGACTGAGAAGAAACCAAGACTGACCAGGTTTCATGATCAGTAACCCATTCACTGGGTTTCATGTCTCCTCATGTCTTATCACTCTTTCACCCAACAATTTCACTTTTCCTTTCCTTTCAGGGTATCACCAGTGTACATTAGTGAAAATACCATGGAAATGCAACTACTCCTCTCAAAAGCGTTTCCACTCTTATAGTGAGAGCCACAGGGATGCTGCTGTAATCACTGCACAAGAAAAGTCAGATATTTCCTCACATTTCAAGAGAGACAGCCACTCCCTCCTCTACCTCCTAAAAATACTAAAGTGCATTCCCCCTTCCCCTTCCTCCTTTCTCTCTCTTTTCCTGGCCCAGCATCTCCTCCTTATGCCTTTGTCAGTAACAATATCAATCTTTCCTTTGATGAACCACATTTCACAAACCCCATATGGTCTTAGTGCATTCTCCGTGGGAACCCTCCTCCCTCCCCCACCTCCTAAGCCCTCTGATATAGAGGTGAACAGAGAGAAAATTCCATCCCTTTGGCCACATTGGTGGGCTTAGTGATGTGCACATGACCTCAATTACACCAAGACGAGTCTTCCCTGAGATTAAATAAATGAATGCTGGGAGAGAGAGTCTCTGCCTTTCTCTGGGATCATAGATGAAGGACGGCACAGGCCTGGGGCTTCCATGGGGAAATTTTCTGCTAAAGGAAATAGACTGTCCAAGAATAAAGTCAGTCCACAGAAAGAAACAGAGCTAAAGAGACAGAACTCTAAAAATACCACTTGAGCCTTTAGATACAACTGTCTCTAAGGCTAGATGTCACTAACCTAAGTTGATCTTAATTTCTGTCATTTGCTATCAATGAAGTCCCTAGTGATACAAGCAAATAGCTATTAAAGCCACCATCATAGAATTTCCTATACTCTACCTTGTACTATAGTTATTTAAGTACTTATCTATTCAGTTTTCTTAGATAACAATGTCTTTGAGATAGATCTGTTTTATAACTCTTACTATACATCATAGCACCTAGCTCAGTACTCAGTACAAGGTAGGTACTCAGAGGATGGATAGATGGATAGATGGACAGATGGAGAAACAGATGAACCACACTTGGAGTTACAAAGGCACTACAAGAAATTATGCCAGGATGAATTCTCCCTTTTCTTTTTGGAAAAAATTTAAGATATATAACATATTCCAATTAAGACACTGAAAACAAATATGTAGCCCTGCTGCTAACAACGTGATTTAAAATGAAAAAAATATTAAATGCTGGAGAGGAACATACAGCATCTATAGGTCCCCCACTGTATGAAAGCAAATGATGACAAGATGTATACTAAGGGTTTGGGCACCTCTTTTTAGAAAATAAATTTTAAAAATAAAAATAAGTAGACTCTCTGAGAAGACAAAATTACACCAAAGAGAAATAATTTTAAAAGCATCCACACAAACATTGTCCCCTGTTACATAAAAAAGCAGCCTCCAAGATAGAAGGGCGACTTCTCAAAAAAAATCTTTGTTGTCCCTGATACCCAGGGCCTGGCACACTTAATAGATGTGCAGGAAGCCTTCATTCCCTTCTCTCCTCTCACCACACACAGAAGAAGGAAACATTTTAAGACTTGAAAGGAATGCTCAATTTTTAACATCAAATGTTTCAGAGTTATCATACTTTAAATACATTTTTGCAAGATTTTTCACCAACATTTTCAACAGAGACCACAGTGACCTCACTCTTCTAAATGATCTCGCAATAAGAACTGCATTCCAAAGAGCTCTGAGTGTTAATACTTTTTCTCATGCAACTGACAGAAAAAAAGGATAGATAATGTGGGCAAGTTTTCCTTTGGAGTCACAATCCGGACTTCCAGACAAGCCTGTCCACTCCTTAGAGCTGTGTGAGCGTGGGGTCTGTCACTGCCCTGCAGTCACTGAGAGTTCCTCCTCACTCTTTGCCTGGATCATCCTTGTATCCTCCATGCTCACAAGAAGAACCCAGAACTCAGTGGGGATTCTACTGTGATCTGCACAAAGCACTCATATTTAACTTTTTGTTACTTATGGCCTTTATTTTCGTTTTTCATCAGAAATTTAATTCATAAACTCCCCAGTTTTATTCAATAGAATACAATGAACCAGCAAAGAAAAATGGAAGGCATGGAGGAGAGAAACGCAAGAGTAGAGATGACAGTGGACTGCACGAACGATGTGGGCTACAAAAAAAATGAAAAAAGATAATTTAATTTAAAAATAAAAAAAATCAAAAATAAAGAGATATCAACAGAGCCAGGAATTCAGTTTAGAAGTGCATACACTTGTTAGGGAAAAAAAACACACACACATAAGCTTAATTCTATGCTTTCTAGCCACCAGTGCCCAAGAAAGAAGGAGATGAGGATAAATTTGGTCAATGGTAAGCTCACAGTATTCATGAGATGAAAATGAGCCAATTAAGCAAAGCACCACTATTCTGAAATCTAAGACCAGACAGGAGATTTTGCTGAAAACCATCAAAAGCACCATGAAAAGAAGTGATGAAAAACAGTCATTAGAGAATACTCTTCTACTGTGGGGGCAAGAATGTCCTGGAAAAACAAATAAATTGTTCTTCTTGTCAAGATGGAAAGACCAACAGAAGAGCTGGATTAAAATTTCAGCAAGGGCTCCTCCAGTAGCAGATCCCAAGAACTCCCCCTCAGAAGCATGTCCACGATATAGACGCTAGATACAAACTGCTCAGGAAATCTATCCCCTAAGAAACTCTCCTTAGCCACCACTAAGGGAAGAATCAAATCATGGGGTTAAAAAAGAAGCCAGTAAGGTGAATAGCAGGGAATTCACAGAGGGGAAATTTCAGTGATCAAGAAACATGAAAAGTTGCTCATCTCCTAAGAAATGTGAAATGCAAATTAAAATAATAATGACATACTATTCCTCTCTCACTAGAATGACAAAATGTTTAAAGTCAGACAATGTAAAACATTTCCATGGATGTGAGGACATTTCTCTGACATTTTTGGAGGAAGTGTAAATTGTTATAACTACTTTGAAAAGCACTCGGCCTGTATCTTGGAAAATTATAAATGAGCACCCTTTGTGGCCCAGCAATTCCATTCCAGGTATTCACCCAAGAGAAATTCTCACACACAGATTCAAGAATAGTCATTTTAATATGATCAGTAGAATATTACAATATTCTTTGTCATAGAGTCAAAAGCTGGAACAACCCAAGTGTCCATCCATAAAGAAATAGAAATTGTTTAAAATAAGGTGTGTTAAATATATATGTATATATTAGATTAAATCAGATCTACATATTTAAGCAGAAAGACACTGCCATACTAAATAAGAAAGAAGATAAGCAAAATTGTATACTGATATGCACATGTGATATAAAACAATCTATGTGAACTTTTAAAAATACACAAAAAAAATACCACATAGTATTCACAGTCAAGTATATATACAAAGTATAGAAAGATGATTCCAAGGAAGGTTGCCTTGAGAAAGGAGAATGGGTCTAGGATTAAACATACACACACACACACACACACACTTTATACCATTTATGTTATTAAACTCCTAAACTATTTTATTATGTGAGAAACGACTTGCAACAAAAAGATAAAAATATGAAACTATAATTCCTGAATGTAATTATATAAAGTTATTACGTTATCATCCTTTTTTGACTTTTTAAAATTTATGAAGAAAAGAAAGAGAAAGAGCAAGAAAGGATGAGAGGGAAAGAGGGAAAGAGAGACAGAGACTGCAACAACCATACAAAGGAAATAACTGCAGGAAAGCCAGACCCCAGCACTTCTCAGTGACTCAGTGGACAAATACACCTGAGCTCAAGTTCTTGGTTCTCTGGACCACTGAAACAGCAAACAGCTAACAGCTTTCTTTCCCTGCCCCATAGCCTCTGGGCAGAAATAGAAGACCAAGGTGCATGCTGCGCTGCCCTCTCCTGGTGACTTCCACCTGCCTCCAGGAGGATCTGCATAGCCCCGGGCCTCTCCTGCTCTCTGCCTGATCCCAAAGGCACAGGGTTAGGAAGGAGAGAGGAAGAGCCAGGTCAGGGCCACTGACAGGCAAGCTGCAGGCTCTCCCCCAGAAAACCACTCTCCACTGCCCCTGTTAAAGTGCAGTGACACTGTGGGCTCTTCACTGAGTTAAGCTCTGCTTAATAAAACACGTCTCCAAAAAGGGTGCCATTCCCCCAAGGGAGCAGTGAGAAGGCCCAGAATTGTGGCACACACCCCAACCGGAAGCTTTCTCTCCATGTCAACCTCAAACTCCTCCAACTTAGGCCCATTGCTCTAGAAAGCTTAGGCCCAGGGGCTTCCAGGCACAGCCCCTCCACCGCCAGAGCCCATGGCCCCACACTTGCCTTACAGGAATCACGCATGAGGTCCACAGAGCTTTGGGCTTCTCAGAAAATTGAGCTTCCCTCCACCCCTAAGCCTGCAGACATCGCCTTCATGCTCTGTTAGGCAAGTCAGTGGCCCTTAAATAGTGACCAAGAGACGTGGTGGATTCGGATTTTTGTTGTTGTTAAATTTGGTACTCCTTAGGAATTTCTCTCACTTCCTCAACCTTTCAGGGTCCCTGGCCCTCAACCTTTATTATTAATCTGCCAGGAATCACTGGTGGCCTTCAACTATCCTGTTCTGCCCAGAATGTGCCTTCCTCCCTTATCAAGTCCATATACAGGACTCTTGCTAGGACCTCATATTATGAGGGCTGTTTTTGCTGTTGTTTTTTGCACATTTACTACATCCCAAGGCCATTAACTTCTGCCCTAAAGATTGGATCTCATATGCTAGGGTCTTCTCAATGCACGCATCTAAATCTATCCCAGGCCCCTCCAAGACTGCTTGAATGACTGGTAGGCAACATCAAAAATGCTTTTTCCAATCAGAATATTTGTATTCCATCAGTTGGCAAGCATTTTTAGCATTCATTGCACTCGTAAGTTTACAATTAAGAATTAAAGCAATGGGAGGTACTCTTTGTACCCTCAATTTGGAGGTACTCTTTGTACCCTCAATTTTATTCTTCTATTAATCTGTCTGACTCCATAACTGAATTGCTAGCTCCGCAAATGTAAGGGTCTCACTCATCTCACTGATCTCTGTTTCCTAGCACAGAGCTGATGCTCAAGGAATGTCTGCTGACTTAGGGCACTCAAAAAGGTACACTGAGCCTCCACCTGGAATTTATTACCAGCATAGGACATAGCTTCACTTCTCATGCAGAAAACAAGAAAACAAAGGAAAGACAATAACAGAGGGGAGTGGAAAGCTGATTTTGAACCCAAAAATTGCCCAATCTAAAAGCTAATTCAGATTACAAGAATACAACATATTCAAACCAACTACTTATTTACTTATTTTTAAATGATAAAAGCCAGTTGGCCACAGTGGCTCACACCTGTTATCCTAGCACTTTGAGAGGCTGAGGCAGGAGGATTGCTCGAGCCCAGGAGTTCGAGATCAGCTTGGGCAACATAGTAAGACCCTGTCCACATAAAATTTAAAAATTAGCTGGGCATGGTGGAAGGTGCCTGTGGTCCCAGCTGCTTGCAGGACTGAGGTGGGAGGATCACTTGAGCCCATGACGTCAAGGCTACAGTGAGCTGTGATAGCACCACTGTACTCCAGCCTGGGTGACAGAGCAAGATCTTGTCTAAAATAATAATAATAATTGCCCTCAGCAGGTAAGCATTCATTTGCCACAGAATCCCTATGTGTCAGGAAGGTAAGACTAGAAATGGCCTCCAAGACTCTTCAGATCCAGTGATTCTGGATCTTGAAGGAGATGATGCTCTAAGGGGAGACAGTGGACATTGCCGCAGGATATAGTGAGCAACATAGAAAAAGTTCTAAGCAGAAGTGCATGCACCTGATCTGTGAAGGCGCAGTGGAAGGAACTACAAAATATATTTGCAAATATATGTTTACTTATATATTTAAATAATTGAGCATGTCAGTAAAGGCTTAAAAGGAGAAAGGGCATTGAGCTCAAGCTTTGAAGAGTGATCAGAAAGTAGACAGATAAGAATTAGAAAAACCACACACGCCTGTAATCCCAGCACTTTGGGAAGCCGAGGCTGGCAGATCACGAGGTCAGGAGTTCGAGACCAGCCTGACCAACATGGTGAAACCCCATCTCTACTAAAATAGAAACATTAACCAGGCATGCTGCCACATGCCTGTAATCGCAGCTACTCAGGAGGCTGAGGCAGGAGAATCACTTGAACCCAGGAGTTGGAGGTTGCAATGAACTGAGATTGCACCACTGCACTCCAACCTGGGTGACAGAGCTAGACTATGTCTCAAAAACAAAAACGAAAAAAATAAGAATTAGAACATAAGCAAAGAACATGCTATTTGTCATCTTGCTTTGTGTCGTCACCAAATCTTCTCCAGTCTCAATTTGACATTTAGGACCTTTACTAAGACATTTTCCTGAGAGTAAAGAATTTCCTCTTCTTTGGCTTAACAAAAAGCTTATAGCTGGCTTTTTGGAAAATAAGAGAAAAGAGGTAATTTTAGAGAAAATTCACAGAAACATTTTTGAATTACAAGTTCCTGAAAAGGGTCCTCATCACATTTTAAAAGATTTTACATTTGCTTTAACAACCTATCAAATAATTCCTCTAGGTAATTTCTTCAAACAACAAGGAGTAGTATCTAGTGCATCTTTTCTTTATGTATATTAGCTTAACAGTGGTATTACTCAAAAGAAATATTCCCCTTTAGACTCTATTACCTGAACTGTACTTTGGCAACACATCAAAATGAAATGGAAGCAGCTGTGAATATTTCAAATGGTGACTCTTCACAATGGAATCACTTCCTGCTACCCCAGCCTCTCTTCCTATAGATAGACCAATACATAGATACATAGATAGATTTTTTTTCAAATCAAATCTATCTATCTATCATCTCTAGATATCTAGATATCTATCTAGAGATGATAGATAGATAGATAGGGAGATGATTGATTGATAGATTAGGTTTGATGAAAGTAGATAGAACTCAAGTGTCCAGGCTTACAGTAGTGGCATTTCAACTCTGATAGGATCCTCTCTGCTCTAAGGTTTCTTTCATAGGTAACAGAATAATCCTTTTCTTTAAAGCAAACAAACAAAAAACTTCTCTTGGTCCCTTCAACAGCTAGGCAGTTTCAATTTCTCAGCAAGAATGCTAAGAAAGAGTTTTGAAAGTCAGTCCATGAGCAGGTGCAGGTGATGTGCAAGATTGAACTCTCAGCTGTGGCTCTATTCTTGAGAGACTATGCATCCCAACCTTGAGGACATGAATGAAAAGAATGCTAAATGTGCAAGCCCAAAATCTAAATTTGAAGAGCCTACTACTGCATGCTGTTCAGCAGTGGCATTTTCAGTTTTCAGCTTCTCTTTGGCCACGATCTTTGAAGTAGCACCATTAACTCCCTCTCTGTGGAGTGCTAACTGTTGTTAGGCAGAAGGCTACCCAGAGACTGTCTCCTAACAAAACAATGATACCAGGAGAGTTCCACGATTGTTCCTATTTTTCGGAAGAGGAAACTGGGGCCTCGCCATGCCAGGTCATTTCCCCTAAGTCACATAGCTGTCAAAAGAGGATTTGAACCCAGATGTATCTGCCTCTGAAGCCTGAGCCCATAGCCGCTGTACCACACTCTAGGACTGGGGACTTGTAAATCCAGCACCTTCAATGATAAATAAGTTCTAGAGTTTCTGTGCAATGGACCTTTACAAATAATCATGGCCCAAACACAATGGTCAATGGAAAAGAACAAGGACACTTTTTAGGATGATGTCCTGTATTACATCTACATAGAGCAATAGGAAATAATCAAGAAATCTTCAGAGTCTTACACAATGCCATCCTCTGAAAACTGCTGCTTATTAGAACAACCCAAATATTCTGGGAATTTAAGAATTTGAGTGCCTGGAAAATGGTAGTGTAGGAAGAGGGCTAAACATACTGTACTAGCTTCACCTCTTACTGGCTATATGACCTGAGGCAAGCCCCTATTCCTCAGTTTCCTTGTCTGCAAAATGCAGTAACAATAGTAACTGCCTCCTAGGGTTGTTGGGAAAATTAGAAAACCAGTATGCATATGAGAATGTCAATTAATGCTAATCATTATTTAAAATGAACAGACCCAGTTCAAGGCCTGGCTTGGTTACTAACTAGCTGGTGAGCTTAATGTCACCCAGCCTCTAGTGCAGAAGGAAATTTGAATTGATAATATCTCACTTCTCATCAGTACATAAATTATAAGAAAAAAAACCTTCAAAATATTATAAAGAAAAAAATTACACTCTGTATTTCTCTCTGAATGTTTATGTAACATTTTTCTTAACTGTTTCTACCAATATGGTGATTTCCAACAGGGACCACCATAGTTTATGATGAGAAAATCATAAGGAAAAAAAAAACTTAAGATATTCTTTCTGCATAAAACATAAACTATATAGGTCTCTATAAGGAAACCATAAGTTTAATTCGACTTATTAGCATAGCCTTGCATGCAAGTTTAAGACTGGATCTCAGCATACAAGTAGCATGATAGGTAAATCTTAGCAATTGATGGTCAACCAAAAGAGATCACAGTCAAAAACATGTGCTCTGGAGCTGGTCAACAAGGGTGCTTTATTTTTCAGAAAATTTTTATTAGTCACAAACATTTAAAATTGGAAATTTTCACATTTAAAAATTTTCGAATGTTCATAATGTCTTAAGAAAATAGAAGGTCCATGAAACTGAACCAGCATCTTTTCCTGGCAACCATCAGCTGTGATGCTCCAGTCGTTTGGACCCCTTTTCCAATTGATCCCATCCTGAGCAAGCTCCAATCTTGCACTGGCCCATGGAAAGATTTTATGACACCTGATTTAATACTGGCTCATGAGACTTTAATGCTTCAGCTAATCTCCTACATGAATAGGAGATGTGTAGAGGTTCCATGCATAGCGATCTCTAAAATGAACCTCATCAAATAAATGCTACCAAGAGAGTAGCACACAGAAACGGTGTGTAAAATGACACAGAAATGACAATTCAAAATTAACGTTGCCTTTAAGTTACTTTTACCTGTTCTGCAAATTTTGGAAACTTCTGTTGTTAAAAATGAACTAAAACTAGCACAGACATAGCCAAGGTAATTTGATAGTTGGTATAACGGTAAACACAATTCCTAGGAGAAGCAAGGGGTGTTTTTTATTTTTTCTGACAACTTTCTTTCTTCCAACTAATTTAATTAACATCATTATATATTTTACGTTAGGTCTCAGATCTTTCATAGGTCACAGTAGTCCATGACAGCTGGTAGGAAAACAATAACTAAACAAGTACCATGACACTGGTTTACTGGATTAAACCATGAAGAGTTCTAGGACAAAAATGACACTGAACTACTGTCCAAAAAAAGTGGCTTAAAAATTTACGTTTAAGTCACAGTTTTTATTTGGGGCAGATGTACTATAACATCGGTCAATATGAAACCATCAGAAACACAAGTCAGCTCATTCAGTGACTTGGGGTGCCCTCTCCAGCTAATTCATCCTGGCAGGCTCACAAGGAGACCATCTCTTTCAGGGTTGGAGGCACCACGGGATCCTAAGGGAGCTTTTCCTATGGCTGGGGAGGCCGTCTGGTCACACCTGCTCCTAACAGCTTCTAGGCCAAAACCTTCACTGCTGCTCTGTGGGGTGGAACTCTGGGATTTCAATCAAGCATTTGTCTAAGTTCTGGGGCAGTCACAGGGCTGCTTCCCCCAGGAAGCCTGCATCTCTGCTGGTACCTCTGCAGCTCATCTTCATACTCAGATAGGGTAGCTTCCACCTGAACGAGCACACAGACCAGGTTGCTTGGTCTTTGTAAAAGTATGTCAGCCCCCACCATCTGCTTGTTTGCTTTTCAAAGAGAACAGATCTGGCCTTAACAAGCAACAGAGACTAAAATATTCCAGGCTCTGGTCAAAAGGGACAACCCCGAATCATCTGCAGTCCAGCTTCTATCAAAGCCTGGTTCAGCAAAGGGCATGTGAGGATGGGAGTGTAACATCCTGAGTTGTATCAGTGTCATAATTACAGCCCCGGGAGAGGAGATTAAATTCTTGGACCACTTGAACCTCCTTGCAGAATTGATGTCCTTGTCACTGCCCCCAACTTCCACTGGCTTTCTCAGGAAGAAGAAAATGAAACCTACTTCTGGATTTTTCATAAAAGCTGTGCATTACATCACTTATTGTTCCTGCAAAAGAAATTCCTTTTAGAATATAGTACCAGACAAAGCTGTGTTCCTGTGGAATTAGTAGGCATTCTCCCTCCTAATAATGAGTTTCTCTTTTCACTGCCAGGAAGTTGGGGACAAACATTGCACTCAGTTACAGCAACTATGCCAACCATTAGGGTTAGTTGGAGTTCTCATCTTTTTTAATTCCTTGCTCCCTCTGATTTTTGTCTTATTCACTTTATCATATAAAATAATTATAATTAAAATACTGATGAAAAACTGATTGTGACATTTTTTAACATTCATTCCGTAAAGATTAAATGGTCTTTATGTACAATATGCTGACACTACGGAATTACCTTATTCTAGCTGTTTTCAAGAAATGGGTTTATTCATCTAGGATTTTTTTTACATTTCAGAGTGAATGTTCACAGAAAAGTAAAATCTTGAAACTTCAATCTAACATACAAATTATCATATTTTTTAAAAAATGTTTTTTCCTCTTTCCGTTATTTCAGGCCAATAAATTTCCCATTTATGACTCTTGAGGAAGAATCTCCAATGATTCGACTGGACTGTAAGAATTCTAAAAAGCATTCAAGTCAGCATGAATCACAGCAGAAAACAGTTTTGAAAGCTGTTGGCCTCTAGTCAGGACAAATCATTCCATATGAAGAGAATTTTTGGAACTAATACTTCTGCTCCAGCTTCAGGATAGATCAAGCATGGCACAGAGAAAAATGAGCATCAGGCATAATGTCAAGAAAGGAGAGTGATTCCAGTGGTAAAATTTTAGGTTGTCTATGAAGATCTGTTTTGATACTGGCACAATTTTTCAGCCAACATTTACAGGCTATGGGAGTGAGAAAAAGCGAGTGTAGTTGAGGGATACTTCCCTTTTTATCTTCAGTGTTTCACTTCTCATGTTAACCTTCAGTCATTTTTACAGGAGGCTAGAGATTACTTTCTTTGGAGTTAAACTGTAAAGATGCCAGTAGAAAGAGACTCCAATCATAGTGGTTGTGTAAGGCCAGAATAAATAAGTTATTTTGCAAAAAAGAAAGCATGAATATCTGTAAAAGTCCTAAACAAATTTCTTATTTAAAAAAAACTTTTAATTCCAGGGCTACATGTACTTTTTGAGGTACCTAGAACAGTCAAATTCATAGAGACAGAAACTAGAATGGTGGTTGCCAGGCACTAGAGGGAGGTAAGATTATGGGGGAGAGTCATTGCTGAAAGGGTACAGAGTTTCAATTATTCCAGATGTAAAGGGTTCTGGAAATGGATGGTGGTGATGGTTACACAACATGGGAATGTACTTTGCCTCACTGAAGTATAAACTTAAAAATGGTTAAAATGCAAACTTTATGTCATGTGTGTTTCACTACAATTCCTTTTTTCTTTCAAGGGATAAGATGTCTGCGTTTTAAAGATCTCACAATTAAAGAGTGAGAAAGAAAGTTAAAAGAGAAAATGAAGCACAAACTGACTGACAATCCCAGAGACCAGGAGAACTTTTAGTAAACAACCTGATAAATAAAATAGACCAGGACCATGGAAGAAACCAAAGTCACAGAACAAAGACAATGACCTGAAAAACAGTCACAAAATCTGACTTGTGATCGCCCAGTACACAAATGGTTAATGTCCCAATCAGCTAAGCTCACCAGGTCCTACTTGATGAGAGTAACTCACAGACAAGCCAAAGGGCATGCAAAGGTTGCCATAAGGGAACCAGCGCCATTTACATCTGTCCTTTTAGCCTCAGCGCCTGTTCAGTGTCATGCTCAAGACAGAGTCTTTTGCTTTTCATTCCTCCCAACCTCACAGAGTAGTTTCCTCTGAAATATACTTGAAGATAGCTCCACACATGCACACACACAAGCTAACAGTAGAGTGCAAACTGTGTCTCAGGCACTGTTATAAGCATTCTACGTGCATCAGCTCATTTTAACCTCACAGCAATGCTTTTCTGTTTTTCTATTATTGCTCACTTTTCCAGATGGGAAAACTGAGACATGAAAGCTTTAGTTACTAGTCCAAAGTAGCAGTGGCAGACCATACTTCCTAGTAGAGCCCTTAACCCACCAAGTCATCCTGCCTAACAACAGGAATCACTCCCCTATACAAACTCCCAAAGAAAATGGAAAATTAATCTGTCAATCCATTATGCATGTCTACTGACATATTAGGTAATTTTTCCATTCAGGAAAAAAGGCATTGTGAGGAAAGGAACTTTCCAGGCACAGTTTTCACAATCTCAGGATCCTCCTAGGGTCCCAGCATAAAATAGTAGTATTTAGCCACAATTAGCTGATTCTTGAAACATTACATTTAGACTCAGAACTTTCAGGGGCAATAATAAAATCCACATAGAGAAGAGAGAAAGGGGAAAGCTGGTAGCTAATGATGTTCAACAATTATCATTCATCTATGCTTTGCCTGTGATCTGCCTGTGTCCATGATAATATCACAGAACTTGTCTGGGAGGAATCCAGCATGCTCTGTCCTTGTTGGAAACATGGACCCCCATACTTAAAGTCCCCTGAAGAGAGGGTGGGGCTCTGATGTGTAGGAACCATCTAGAGAGCCTGGCCACCACACACACACACACACACACACACACGCACCACTCCCAGGACATATGCCCTGTGCTTGTTCTGATTCAGAGCAACATCATCACAGCTCAAAACCAAAATGATGCAGAGGCCAAGTCCACAACGCACAGTGCCAATCAGCCTGGTCCATGGTACCCTTATCCCTGAGCATTGGGCCCAGGTCCTTTGGAGTTCCTCACTCTGTTCTCTTTCAGCAAATGCCTCTACATGAGGCAAGGAGTCCACAGGGCCAACAGGATCTTCCTTCTTTGCTCTCACTCTTCCTTCTTGTCTCTGTATGCAGGATCCCAGAATTCCCTACTCAAAGACCCTGAGTCCACTCCTAGAGCTTGAGCAGGACTTTTTCCTTGGATCCATGTTCCTGAGGGTGCACCAAGCCATGGGTATGCATATACCAGGCACGACAGTATGGGGGAATGTGGGAGGCCCAAGGTTGCTGTCTGTGGTAGTGTTGATGGAGTTTGTAGGTCAAACTGTTCGTACACCTGCACATGAGGTCCCTTGTCGTTTTTGGGAGAAAGAAGGGTAGGGCCATCTGACTGGGAGCTCCATTTGTGCCCTTGAAACATATAAAAGATATAAATGGGCCCAGGTATGGTGGCACAAGCCTGTAATCCCAGCACTTTGGGAGGCTGAGGCAGGTGGATTACCTGAGCTCAGGAGTTTGAAACCAGCCTGGACAACACAGTGAAACCCCGACTCTACTAAAATACAAAAAATTAGCTGGGAATGGCTACATGCGCCTGTAGTCCCAGCTACTCAGGAGGCTGAGGCAGGAGAATTGCTTGAACCCTGGAGAAGGTTGCAGTGAGCTGAGATTGCGCCACTGCAGTCCAGCCTAAGAGACAAAGCAAGACTTGTCTCAAATAAAAAAGGTATAAATAGTAGGAGCTGGCCTAAGTTTTGTCATCTAAGACCCAGGAAAGTACCAGGTATGAAGACGTGTTCCAAACTGATTTGTTGATTTAGTAACTAAAGGAATGCGTGCATGAGTCAATCAATCAATATAAGCATATATAAAAGTTAATTCCTATCCTCAATTTGAGTTACCCATGGGAAAAGATGACTTTGCCAACAGAATATCTATTGCCTTCCAAACTGTACGTGTATAGATACAAAATGCAATCAGATGATGGTAATGACCATGTGGACTTTAGGGTAGACTGGGTAAGTAAAAGGCTCTATCATATCCTCAAGACCCCAGGAATTTCAGCTCCAGAAGACCCTTTTTATTGGTGGAAGAGCAATTCCCTGAAAGAATAAATGAGACAGCCAAGAAGTTAAATCCTAGAGGATCACCTAGGCTTACCATGAGAGCCAATGACCAATGATTCATTTCCAAAAATAAGACTTTTCTCATCAGAGTTAAACATTTTATGCTGGTTTCATAATTCCCATTTCACAACTGGGCACAGTGGCTTATACCTGTAGTCCCAGAACTTTGGGAAGCCAAAGGCAGGTGAATCACTTGAACACAGGAGTTCAAGACTGGCCTGGGCAATATAATGAAACCCTGTCTCCACAAAAAAAGAAAAAGAAAGAAAAAAAACCACCAAATACATAATTCTCATTCATTTTTAAAATTTTAACTTTCAAATACACATGGAGTCTAAACCATTTTCATTTGTATACATATTATTAATATACTTATTATATAAGCATAAATAAATGAAACATCAATGGATATGATTTATATTATTTATCTTAAGCAATAATTATCTTTTTTTTTTTTGAGACAGAGTCTTGCTCTGTTGCCCAGGCTGGAGTGCAGTGGCGCAATCTCGGCTCACTGCAAGCTCCACCCCCTGGGTTCAAGCCAAGAATTATCTTTTTTGATTACTTGACACAATTTGTTCACCTATAGATTTCTCCACTCTATTTTTAAAAGTCTTCTAATCTCATATGACTATCAGTTGGGTTTTTTTTTTTTTTTGATGAGTTTTGCAAGCACCTATCAAAACTTCTCAGATGTCTAATAGTGTTAATTTTTATAAATATAAAAGAAGCCCCATGAAACATTCATAGGATCAGCCCAATGCATTTGACTGAAAAAGCGCAAAAGTATATGTATCAGATGGTACATTAAACTAGACCTGACACATTATCTTTTTATACTCCTGATGTTTGCAATTCTTTGAGAAAAATGAGCAGCTTCTATCATCCATAACCCAAGATGGATAAATCACATCTGAAATCTCACATCAGAATTGCCTTTTAAGTGAAGCCCCATAAATGCAGTCGCAGGGAAAACTGCAATTGATCCACAAGGATATCCATTATTAGCTATTACCCAACAGAAAAGGCACAAATCTTTCTCATTAGGCTTATTTGTTTGTTGGAGATCAGGTGATCCTGGAGTGATTCTTTTCCCCTGGATTTCCCTCTCTTGTTGAGCTTGTGTGTCCTGCATCTCTCTTTATCTGCAGAATCCTCTCATCCTCCCCTCTCTTTTCTGTCCCTCCTTCCTGTTGTATATGTAATCAGCCTGCCTAATCAAGGCTTCGCTTTTTTTCCTTTCCGCAATTAATCGATCTCTTGCTGTGCATGAACTAACACTGTGCACTTTAATTCCATAAAGGTCATTTATATAAACAAACATCTTAACCTGATAGCTTGAGAAAAAATATGTCTAGAGATTTACATATTGATGACCCAGAGACCAACTAATACTCTTATTTGGAGTTTTAGATAATAGATTTATGTGTATATATACATGGGGGTGGGGTAAGGTGCCCATGAGTACATATCCACGTATATTTGTGTAACATGGAGAACTAGGACTTTGTGCTAGATGCTAGGAAAGAGCAATAAACAAGATCCATATGTCCCTGCCATTGTGCAGTTTATGTCCTAACGGTGTTTACAGACAGGTATGCAGGCACACACTGATGATACTAAGTGACGTACGTGAAACACACGGGGCTGTAAGATCATGTAGTGGAGGGGACATAGACCAAGTGTAGATGCAGAGGAAGTGACATCACAGCTAAGGCCTAAAACATAAGCAAGAGTTAGCCAGGGTAGAAGGCAGGGAAAAGGTTCCAGGCAGAGAGGACAACCTGGGAGATAAGCGAGAGTATAGTTCGGTAGGGAAATTGAACACTCAGAGTGGCTGTATCATGGCATTGAACAAAGGTAGAAGCAAGAAATGAGGCTGAGAAGTGGCTTTGAACCTGAGGACAGAGGGCTTTCAAGACTTGATAAGAAGTTGTCAGCCTTTGCTATATAAGTGTAATGCCATCTTCATTAAAAACACCACCGTTGAGCAGGGGAGCTAGGCAAGCAGTTCCTAATATTCATGTGGAAAAATAATCATGCTAGAATTATCCTGAAAATTCTGAAAGAAGACTGATGAGTGAGACACTAATACTTTAAGTAGGGGGGAAAAAAAAGGAAGAAGAATCTGTGGGAGATAAAACTTTAATACTGGCATGTAAATAGACAGACTGATTAATGAAATAGGCTAGATCCCTAAACACGCCCAAACACAAAGGTGGTCCTCCCATAGAACAAAATTGCTATTTTAAATTATTGAGAGAAAGATAGAATTATAAAATTCATAGGATCCAGAAACCTAACTGGCTATACTGAAAAAAAATAAAACAACTGCTACATTACTTCACATATTTTTAAAATTTAGATAGATGAAAGCTTTAAATGTAAAAACATGTAATAGTAAAGTAGTAGAAGAAAATACAGAATTGTTTGTTTTATACTTAGGAAAGGGAAGGACTTTCTTAGCCACATCTACAGCATAGAAACAAAAAAGGAAATAAGCTTTACTAGAAAAAAAATTAATTCTGCTTCACTAAAGAGTAGAAAAAGGAGGAGGAAAAAAACAAATATCATAATCCATAACTGACATCAGAAGGCAAGCAAAACATTAGGCAAAGTACAAATTTTCTTATTTTTTGAAAAGACCACCAATTCAATAAAAAAAGAAAAGGGCTAAGTTCACGGAAAAAAAAAAAAACCAAAAAAAAACAATGACTTACAAACATATGGAAAGACTTTCAATTGGGGTCATAACTACGTAATTGCAAAATACAGCAATTGAGGTACTATTTCTCAGGAAACTAGTTGACAAACAACAAAAGGTTTGATAACTAAACGTTCAATAACAAATAGTACTGGCTTAATTGTACGAAAGCAGGCACTCCCAGTTTCTGTGGGAGAACATAATGATGTGACCTCTCTGCAAAACAACTTGGCAATATTTACTTAAAAATCACAAGTATTAGAGACCTCAGAAATAACACCACACATCTACAATCATCTGATCTTTGACAAACCTGACAAAATAAGCAATGGGGAAAGGATTCTCTGCTTAATAAATGATACTGGGGAAACTGGCTAGCCATATGCAGAAAACTGAAACTGGATCCCTTCCTTATACCTTATACAAAAATTAACTCAAGATGGATTTAAGACCTAAATGTAAAACTCAAAACCATAAAAACCCTAGAAGAAACCTAGGCAATACCATTCAGGACATAGGCATGGGCAAAGACTTCATGACTATGACACCAAAAGCAATTACAACAAAAGCCAAAATTGACAAATGGGATCTCATTAAACTAAAAAGCTTCTTCACAGCAAAAGAAACTATCAATATCAGAGTGAACAGGCAACCTATAGAATGAGAGAAAATGTTTGCAATCTACATATCTGACAAAGGTCTAATATCCAGAATCTATAAGGAACTTAAACAAATTTACAAGAAAAAAAAAACAACCCCATCAAAAAATGGGCAAAAGATATTAACAGACATTTCTCAAAACAAGACATTTATGTGGCCAACAAACATATAAACAAAAGCTCATCATCACTCTCACTCATCATTTCACATTAAAGAAATACAAATCAAAACCACAATGAGATACCATCTCACACCAGTCAGAATGGCGATTATTAAAAAGTCAGGAAACAATAGATGTTGGTGAGGCTATGGAGAAATAGGAACACTTTTACACTATTGGGGAGAGTATAAATTATTTCAACCATTGTGGAAGAGAGCATGGTGATTCCTGAAGAATCTAGAACCAGGAATACCATTTGATCCAGCAATCTCATTACTGGGCATATACCCAAAGGATTCTAAATCATTCTACTATAAAGACACATGCACACGTATGTTTATTGCAGCACTATTTACAATAGCAAAGACTTGGAACCAACCCAAATGCCCATCAATGATAAACTGGATAAAGAAAATGTGGCACATATACACCACGGAATACTATGCAGCCATAAAAAAGAATGAGGTAATGTCCTTTTCAGGGACGTGGATGAAGCTGGAAGCCATCATCCTCAGCAACCTAACACAGGAACAGAAAATCAAACCCCACGTGTTCTCACTCATAAGTGGGAGTTGAACAATGAGAACACATGGACACAGGGAGGGGAACATCACACACCAGGGCCTGACGGGGGATGGGGGAAAAGGGGAGAGAGAGCATTAAGACAAATACCCAATGCACGTGGAGCTTAAAACCTAGATGACAGGTTGATAGACGCAGCAAACCACCATGGCACATGTATACCTATGTAACAAACCTGCACGTTCTGCACATGGATCCCATAACTTAAAGTAAAATAAACACACACACACACATACACACACAAATCACAAATATCTTGCAATTTTCCTGCGATTCCAATTTTAGGAACATTTCCTGTAGATAAAATTATGCTTGTGATGTTGGGAGGTGGGGCCTTCTGGAGGTGATTCTGTCGTTATAGTGGGATGAGATTATTGCCCTTACAAGAGAGGCCAGAGAGAGCTTGTTTGTCCTTTCTGCCATGTGAGGACACAAATAGAAGGTACACACAAGAACTTGTACACTGGGGTTGTCCAGTAGGAAGTTGGTTAAGTAGAGTGTTCATCCAGTGGATTTCTGTGAAGCTGGGAAGAAAATAAGGTTGGTTACATATGTTTATCTAGAAACATTTTTAAGATACATTGTTAAGTGAAAAACCACCAAGATGTAGAAGAGTGGGTATAGCATGCCCTCATTTGTGTACAAACAAAAAAGACCTGTGTATGTACTCTATATGTAAGAAGAAAATTTCTAAAAGGAGATCGACACTAATAAATCCAGTGGTTGTTACTGGAGAGAGGGAAACTGAGGGATTTTAGAGAGTGGGAGGACATGGTGGGAGGGACACTATTCGTGGTACACTCCTTTGTGCTGTCTGCATTTCTGATCACTTTCAAATACTACTTTAAAAGATGTAATTACTAACTAAATTCCATACAATAAAGTTAATGCATTTCAGAGACAAGATGTGCAAAATCACTTTAAAGAATTTGAAAGGCTCCCAGGCATGAGAAGCCTTCGTTAAAGGCACTAACCTTTCCAAAGAAAGAATGAATCAATCAGCATTGGTGCCGGGCAGTGAATGAGGGAGAGGAAAAGGAGTGTCCATCCAGGGGACACAGTCTGGGCCAAAGTACTTCAAGTTCTACATTCCCTTTGTGAAGGCTCTCCCATTATGGAGATGGATGCCTCAGGCAAGCTTAGCTTAGTGCCATCTAACATTTTAAATGCAGAATTAAATGCCCTTGCTCTAATTCCAAGATCACCAAGCAAGCTTCCAGTTATAATTTGTTCTTTTTTATAGAGCTGCTGGTGTAGAAAAAGACTGTTATGCTGATGTGTGCATTCTGGTCCATGTAATAGTTATGTGCCTCTTTTTATAGAAATAGAGTTACAATCTTGTTCTATTTTCTAAAAACTAAAACAAAAATAAACAACTTTAGGCATTATTTTAAGAGGCATGGGGAGCCAGAGGGTAATTATAAGCAGTGGCATGATAAGATCAGCATTTCGGAAGGACCAGCTACAGTGTGGCCTATGGGCAGAGAGAAGACAAGACTGGAGGTGAGGATGCGAAATAGGAAGTTATTGCTGCATTTTAGGCAAAAGATGATCTTGGCATGAATTATATTGTTTTTGTGTGAGTATTTATTTGATATTTGTTCCTTCCCTCCCCCTGCCCCCCGCACCCCTGCACACTGCAATCCTGGTAAGAAGAGACCAGGGCAGTTTTTCTCACCATATTTCCTGTACTCAGCTAGTGCCCAACATAGAGAATACCCCAATCAATATTTGTTAAAAGAATGATTGAAAAGTGTCAGTGGAGATTTTAAAAATTAGATTTAAGAAATACTTAGGAAAATTAGTTGATCACACATCATATATGAATTAATATAGGGGTTAAAGAGAGGAAGGAGTCAAGGTTTGTGGCTTGCATTACTGAGTGGACAACGGTGCCATCCATTACAATAGGGAGCATTGGCAATGGGTTTGGAGCAACAATGAAAAAATTTATTTAGAAATGCTAAGTGTGACTCACCCTCCTGTATCTGAGAGGGGTGTTGACTATGTGAGTCCAAAGGTCTTCGCTGATAATTGATGGGGAAACAGATTAGGCCATCATTAGCACAAAGAAGGTAACATAAGTCATGGATGAGGGTGATGTAGCCCAGAGATAGCCCAGGAAGAGAAGGAGCCATAGGACAGAATCCCAAGGGACACCAACTTTTGAGGTCTGCTTTTCAGAGCAGAGAAGAGGGAACCCACAAGTGAAGGAAGCAAGCAGCATGCAGAGAGATAGAGGGAAAACAAGAAAAGTGTGGTGGCACCAAGGCCAAAGGAAAAGGATATTTCAAGAGTAGGGAGTGAGAAATGAAGCTAAGTTCTGCTAAGAAGTCAAGTAAGATATGAACTGAGAAATACGGCCCATGAAGGTTTCTGGGGACTGTAGGGGAGTGAGTTTGAAAAACAGTGGAGTGGGACTGGGTATAGGAGATAGGAAAATAGACACAATGAATACAGATCACTCTTTCAAGATCTGGCTTTGAAGGGAGAGGAACTTCAGTCAGGAGCAGAAGGAGAGGGAGAGAATCATGCTAAAGGAAAACTTTTATAAGACGGGAGGAACATGAATCTGCTTCAATTCTGATCTTAAAATGTGGAACAATAGAAAGAAACAGAAAATACAGGTATGCGAGAAAGGGAAAGTTGCTGATAGAGAACAGCTTAAGAGTATGAGCTAAGAGGTTGAGTGATTAGCTTCAGCTGAAAGGTGCTCCAGCCCTTCCATAGCAACTGACTGCAGATACAAGTTGCAGCTTACCTTAATGCAGTATTAGTGGAGGTGTCCCCAGGAATATAAAACAATTTTGACAGAGAGAAAATAACGAAGCTCATTTGGATTGCTGCCACCATAGGAGGTAAGGATTGGGAATTACTCACATCCCATCTACACATCAATGCCTCCCAACACTGGGAGTGTTTACATGTGCAGGCATCTGTCTCTTGCTAGATATAAGCTTCTGCAGAGTACCCTATTTGTTAGACATCCCCATGCCCTCAATAACACTAGTAACACTGAACTCATGTTTCCATGAAGCTTGAGTTAGATGGCAGCCCACCCACATGACAATTAGGAATGTGACCAACTATTCCACCAAGATGAAAAGGAAACTTGATGAGCAGAAAAATAAGATTTAATGTCCGTGAAAGCTTATGCTCTTGGGGTCACAGAAAACTGAGACTAACCAAAAAGGTCAGTTAGAAAACTTGCCAGAGCCTCATCCACAGAAGTGGGCCAGGAATGGGCTGAAAAAGTCTTGAACACTATACCCAGGGAAAAAAAATTTCGTTTCTATTAGAGGAAAACCACGGAAAGGCTGCCACCCAGGATGGCAGGAAACTGGTGACCTGCAAAATTATCCAGCCTCAACGGCAGAGCTGGATTTAAAGAAAACCTACAGGTCAGGTTTCTGCTGCTTAGCCACCAGAAGAACTGGAGCAGACTCTGGTTTGCCCATGAAGTGGAGGCAAGGGTGAATTCTAGAACAGAAAAGGAAACACTAGTGCCCATGGCTGACTGATTCAGAACCACGGAGTCTTTCAAGGAGCAGCAGGCATGGGAGTCCCAGCCTCCAGGTTCAAGATGAAATCACTCAGGCTGGTGAGGTCAAGTGGCTCAACCAAGATTTCAGACCCCGATACTGTCAGAGAGTGGGTATCCCAAATCCTATCTCCCTGAGCAGGGCTCCTTTCAGTTATGCCAGGTTTCTATACTTTCTCCCCTTTCTGACTGCATTAACCTTATCAAGCCAGGTTCAGTTGAAACAATGGTGGTCTGCCCACAGGTCATCCACCAGAAAAAAGTACACAAGCCATGATTTCTTCACAATCCATTAAAGGGGCTTTACAGCCAAATGATTGCTTGCACATGTATGTCTGTGATTTGAGGACAGAAGGGAAGGGGATAAGAAACACCACCACAAACAGATGGAGGCTGAAGAGTTGCAAAGAGAAAGGGCCAAACCCGTGTACCTTAGTCCATTTGGGCTGCTATAATAAAATATCTTAGACTGGGTAATTTATGACAACAGAAATGTATTGCTTATAGTTTTGGAGGCTAGGAAGTCTAAGATCAAGGCTCTGGCAGGCTTGATAGCTGGTGAGGGCCCATTCCTCATAAACAGCACCTTCTATGTGTGTCCTACATGGCAGAAAAGACAAACAAGTTCTCTCGAGCCTCTTTTATAAAGGCATGAATCCCACTTTGCCTTTATGTCCTCATTAACTCCCAAGGGCTCCCCCTCTCAGCACCACTACGCTGGTGACTGAGTTTCAACACATGAACTTTAGGAGAATGCAAACATTCAGACCATAGCACCAGACACACACAAGAAATATCTAAGGAGCAACATCACCTATAACATTCTTTGAGTTTGAGGTGGTAGCAGCTGGGTTTGGAAGTAAAATTGGGAGCAAACTAAAAAGAGTTTTTTGGAGAGAGACACTTGTTTGTTTGTTTGTTTGTTTGTTTTTTCCCTGTAGTTGTGTGTTTTTTGGCACACCTTACCAGGGAATCTAGGGGCTATGATGTCAAACTCTCTTGCCCGGCACCCTTCACCCCTGCACATGCATCACACAGAGGAATAAGCCAAACTCAGAGAAGAGAGGTCACTCACCCCACAGTGAGCAAGAGTCAGACAATTTAGGCATAGGTCCCTCTGCTACCTCACAGCAAGGGATTCTGGGGCACATGAAATAGAAACAACTCTTGTTACAAAGATTAGCATTGAGAAGATCCTCTTTTTAAATTGCACTACATTGTAGAGGTTGAAATCAAAATTCCAACACCTTTCAGTTTCGTCTACATTGTTCATTTACATTGAGAACAGATCAAATAATCAGAAGATAGACACAAGGGGTCTCTGAGTGGCCAGGCTGGGTAACAGGGTCAATGCACTGATGCTCGAGTACTTCACTCAAAGAAGACAGCCCAGCCAGATCCTGGTCAAGAGAAATCCAGAATGATAAAAACAAAATTAAAATGGTGGTTTAGGGAAGTACATTCTCAATTATTCGGAAAATTTTACAACCCAAGATAATGAAGTTAAACAAATCACACATCGCAGAGTTTTACACATAGATTTATCTATTGATGAAAACATGGTACACACATACAACATTATGGTATGTGTCTGTGTGTGTGTAGACAATTCTTGAGACATGACAATCACAGGAAAGGATGGGGTGCTAAGTAGCAATATGTCTTTATTTGACATAAAAAGGAACTTTTTTTATAAGAAGATGCCATATTACCAAAGGCACCCAAATCATTTATCTCTTAACAATATATATCAGACTGCCCGGGAGCTGAATAGAAGGAGGAGGAAAGGATGAAGGGTGAAGATGAAGCCACAGTCCACGTCCTTCCCACTGCATAAAGTTTAACCTGTGAACATGAATTTAAATCTCTAGACCTCTCCTAGAATTGCCTGGGCTCTCGAGGTGAAATTTGGGCAACAAGTTTGGAGTAGACAGAGCCTTCGGTGAGACATTAGATAGGATCTTATCCCTAATTATGCTCCGATTTACGAAGGGGCCCAGGCAAACTAATTAACCTGACAGCCCCTCAGAGGCTGCCAAAACCTCCCCACCTTCGTCAGAGTGAGGTTGTAAACCTAAATAAGAGGATCTCTGTAAAGGCCCTTCAGGTCTCATGGGAGCAACCCTTCATGCAACGAAAACTGTGTCTCAGAAGTGTGCTCTTCCTGGAAAAGTCTCAGAGCAGAACACGAACAAAACATAAAATGGTAGCTGGATGCATTTTGGATGGGAGCCAATAATCCTGAAGTTTGCTCACTGGCTCAGCCACTGAGACTGGTCATCAATCTTGAGGCATTGAGAAGTCAGGGGGAAAAAAGAAGTTGGGGAAGAAGAAGTACTCTCTGGCCACAGGTCTTTCATGGGAGCTAACACACACTTCATCGAAAGGGCTGTAAGTTTCTCCACTTACATAAGCACCCCTGACTGTGGCAAAGACTCCAGAGACAACAGCCTTCATTTCACTCTGTCTGCTCTGCCCCTCCTCCAACCCCAATCTGCAAAGATGGCTCAACAGGCACAAGGTTAGCATACCTCATTGCTGCCAACTCATGAAGGCTTTTCTTTGCAGCTCAATTTTTGTGTATGAATTGCCCAAAGTAGAGGAACACTTCAAATTTAAAACACACACACACACACACACACAAAGTTAAACAGAAAACGTATTTCTTCCTATATGAAGATAAGATGATTGCTTTCAGATCAGTAGCTCATGCACTTTTTAATAACTTGGTCTCTCACAGAGATGAGTTTGCACAGACTTAGTCATGTTAAACTTGTCTCCCCATTTATGGTGATTCTATTAGGTTGGTGCAAAAGTAATGGCAAAAACCGCAATTACTTTTGCACCAACCTAATTAAATGGTGAGCCAGAATTAGGCGGTCAGTTTGAGAACACAGAACAGAGGGAGGCACCGTAAAGCAAAGGCCCCCAGCATTCATTTGGATGCTAGGAGAAAGAGCTTCTAGCTCCCACAATGCTGTTAATGAGTCGGCCTTGGGCGACTTTCTTCACTGCCCTTGATTTTTTCAAAGAAGAGGTTGAAGCAGATAGTTTCTAAGGCCCTTTCTCTTTCTGAGGTTCTGATTCTAAGTGACCCATCTGAACACTGACCCTGTGACCCTGGACTCATTAGACCAGTACTGACATGCCACCAGCCTTGTTAGCAGCTCACATTTAAAAAGAGATAATTTGAGGGAGTTCGGAGCAGACACAGAAAACATTCCCATATAACACTCTGACACCAAAGGTCTTCAGATTCACACACTGCCAGATCCTGAGCACCTTGCATCATCCCCTTCCTTCACAGCTGATGTATATACTGCCTTATTTCCATGACTGAGTCTTCAGGGAACTTCAGAGCCTGGAGAAACTTGTCTGAGCATCAAATCCACAGCCCTCATTTTACATGTGACAAGCTGAGGCCCAGAGACATTAAAAGGCTGCTTCAAGATCAGGTAACCGGGTAGTGGTGACATTGGGATGCACTTCCAGGTCTCCTGACTCCACCTCTCCACGATATGCTTTTTTTTTTTTGAAACACGTAAAGAAAAAACTTAGTATCTACACATTACTTTTCTTTGCAAGATTTTTATAACGTTGGGCACATTCACTCATCCATCTCCCAGATCAATATTTATAACTTCCCAGTCCTTTGGACACCCCAGAGATCAAAGTAAGTGGTGAGAAGGCACCCAGTTATATGGGATCTTTGCTTTTTTAATGGAGATTGATCAGCAATCAAATGTGAGCTAAAATTATCAGGCCAAGGTAGAGCTCAGATCTTTGCCATTTGAGGCTGGGGGTGGGAGTTGTTTTAAAATAGCTCAACCAAGTAGATTATGAAAATGATTGATCAACTATAAATAATCCAAGATTCAGGGCTTTTTCTCTTCCCTCTCTCTCTCTCTCAAACATCAAGCAAGTAAAAACTTTGCCATGCCTCAATAATCTCTCCCCCAAACCCTATCATTGATTATAGGCATCAAGAGCGACTAAAAGTTGGCATTGTTCCAAGGGGCAGGTCTTTCATGTCACATTCTACTCTATAGTTTTTGAATCTACAAGAAACTCTCTAGAGAAGTGGTAAAGTTAGCCAGAGGGATAAGGCCAGTTTGTGGTATTCAATAATGGTTTGACAATGTTGCTTTCCCTAACAGACAACATAAGCAATGAGTTAAAACTGGAGGCACTTGCTTAATACTCAAGGCAAAAAAAAAAAAAAAAACGGGGGGGTTGAGGGGGAAAAGAGAAAAGAAATGAAGAAATTCAATTCCCCTTCCCCAACTAAACAAAAACTCTAGGTTTTATACTCCTACGACCTAGATGTAGTCAAAGACATCATACAGAATGTTCCTAGGGAGAGAGACCTCAAATCTCAGCTGTTCAGCCAACTTTTCAGCTTAGAAAATGTCTTTATAAGGGAATATTGAAACAGACACAAACAGAGGTTTATGGGCTAGAAACAGTGAAAGACCTTAAACAGACCTAAACTCGATGCTAGGGAGCTGTGACCACATTGCTTCAACTTCCCATTACTTGCTTCTAATAACATACAGTCCAGGCTCTTCTCTTAACTCCAGTGCTCTGAATTCCCATAAGGAAATATCACTTTTCGGAGAAGAAAAAAAATCAAACCCATTTTCCTGTGTAGTAAATAATGGGTGACGGAAAGGGAGGTGGAAGAAAGTAGGGTCAAAAGGGTCACGACGCTTTTCAAACTGTTTTACCAAGGGTAACGAAAGTGTCCATACTGCAGAGATTGAAGGTATGGAACAAAAAAGACTACACAGTTGTGCCAAGCTGATGTCTGTAAATACCTACACTATAAAGACAGCGTGTGTTCAACTCCAGCTTGCAAGTTGTATTGAATAATGAATGATGTAAATTAGACTGCCTTATTTATTAACAAGTCTAGTGTGGCTTATGTAACCACACTCTGAATTTAAATACATGGCTCTTAAATGCCTATAAGCCACAATCCAAAGTTCTCAAACCCGCAATGGAGGGGCTGAGAGGTAAATATCAGAGTAATAAAAGTTGATATCTTTCACTGAATCTTGGTGAATGCCAGGATTTTTTTTTAAGTACAATTAATTGCAATGGCAAAGCTTATTAAAGTAAGAGGACCAAAATCAATGTATTAATGGCACAACATTACAGCTGCTTAACCAGGCCGACAATAAATTGCACATAGAGTCTCTGATAGGAGAAGCTTCAAATTCTATTTAGGTTGTACTAAGAAGGAAAATATGAGGCTTGTCTCCAAATATGACCCCCAAATCAGAGAATACCACTAAGAAATTCAAAAAGAGATCCCTGTTGGCCTTCATAAAGCATGTGCAACATAAAAATGCATGCGCTTCCACAACAACATGGATATACAGAACATGACTGAACTGTAAGATGGCAAATTTTAGGTTATGTATTTTTATACCATAGCTAAAAAAAAAATGCATGACTTCTTTTGACGGTGCCTTTTACCACTTGGGTGAAACAGAACTTGTCCTTTGCAACGCACTTTGGCACTTAATACAACTGGGATTTAAACGGCCAGTTACATAATTCCAACAACAGGCTTCACTCTTGAATTCCATTGCATGTGACATTGGTACTGTGTTTAAGTTCATTTTAACCCTGCTGTGGAATAATCATTTCCAAATAACAGGAGCTGCCACTTATCAGTGTGACGTTGAGCAGGTGTGATGCATACCTATAGATAGATACTGATCTAGTTATGTCACATTAGTGGGCAAAAAATATAAAATAGTTACTGTGATGGGAAGATTTTTAATAAAATAGGTTCAATGACTTGAAGACAAAAGGTCAGATTAGCTTAAAGTATGCATGTACAAACAAAAAAAAATCCTATCTCTTAATCTGTACATATTTTTTAATGTTTTGCTATTTGTGTTCTTAGAATCCTAAAGGCATCATGGTTTAATATGTTAAAAAAAAAGAGGGGGAAAAAAAGAAAAAAGAAATGCTAAAAGATATACCATTTTTGCATGATATGATAAACTGTTGTTATATCAAGTTATGTGTTGTTAATCACAGTTTATTCACTATATTATTTCTACTAAAAAAAAAAAAAGAAGCACATAACTTCAGCTACATACCATTAAACCAGAATTTTACAACAGGTTATTTTAGGAATACCACTGGGTCTAATAACAAAGTTTTAAAATATGTGTAATTTGGTTCCAACTGTAGCTGGTATCCACTGGCCAAGAATTTAAAAGCTGTTCAAGCAAGTATTAATATGTAAGAAAAAGAACATAAACGGTGTCATATAAGGATGAGAGTGAAACAAGCGCATCCACCAATGTCATTTTGAGGTCAAAAAAGCAAAATTCAAAATAATTATATGGACTACTTTCCAAATAAGTATTGTAATACTAGTTACAGATAAAAGCACTGGGACACAAAGTGGCTGGGCTCACGAAAAGCTGAGGAAGAGTAGAGAAACATATTTTGTCTCAGGGCTCACATCTACCCAGCCTGACTAATATTACTAACCTAATTCCCTGTTCTCTACACTTAGCCCTATATACCTCTCCACTCCCACAATCCCAAGAGGTTTTCAAATCAAAAGGGAAAAAAATTAGAGCAGAAATTAGAAGTGCCATGATTGAATGAATAACTATGACAAATGCCTTAGTAAATATTTTAAAAATCTGTTTCAAAAAAGCTGAAAATAGGAACCTGCCATCAGATATAAAAGAAGCAACAATAATTGTGAGGACAGATATAAGAAAGCTCTGCTGAAATCAATTGATTTCATATACATCAGGCAGCTAAGATCAGGAAGGTCTGAAATAACCATTTTTTAGATTTAAAGATAGTTTTATTTTCTTTTTCTTAGATCACGGCCTTAAATTTATCTAAGAGAAAAACAAAGTGAAAATGATCAGCCCTGTCTTATTTCTTTCTTCATTATATGCATCAACTAAAACAGAATTTTAAAACCACCATCATACACACGCAACAATATCTAACTGTATAAGGCACGCCCCATGATCTCAAAACAGTCAGAAGCGCTCTGAATTCCATATGGCCTCCTCCATCTAACTACTGACACCCCATCTCTTGAAACATATTCTGACAAAAGGCCACAGATTTTGGACCAGACTGGTAAGCCTCAACCAGCCCAGCCCAAGGCCACCACAGCTGGAGCCTTATCTACCCTTGCTCTCCAGTCCTGGCTCCTGCTCTCCTTGCCAGAAAGATTGAGATCCTAGCACCCTGGACTCAGCCTGACAGTTCGCTGCTCCTGACACATCTCAGCTCTGCTAGGCCTGCACGTTTCCCTCTGCTCTGCTGTCATTTCCTTCTGCCTGAGCCTTACACCATAAGCATCAGCAGCAGAACAGGCAACAGAGACTAGGAAGGTCTCTTACTTACATTAAAACACAGGTTATCCTGGTCAACTACGTTGGCAGAAACATGGTTGTATGTTTTCTGTGGAAGGAAGAATGCATGCGCACTTGACAACCGGAAGGCCACAGCCCAAGCCCCACTGTAGAGCTGCCTATCTCAGTGTCAAACACAGTAAGGAAAACTGGGAAAAACTTTGCCTTACAATCTTCCATGCATATGAATAAAATCTCATGTTAATGAGATGTATGGAATGACAGAATCACTAAGGAAAAAATAATAACAATAATACTCCAGTAGAGGTGACACAGGAATGCTAAAGAAAGGACTGGCAAGTTCTTGCTTGGTAACGTATTTGTCACAAGGCATCAGAAAAGGAGAATAGATATACACAGTTCTGTTTCTTCATCAAGCCACGACAAACATTTCCAGGGACACAGGGGTCCAATGCTAAAGCCAGCTTTCATCAGAGTTCTACCCATTGCTTTATCTCCAACCTAGTCCAGAGAAATTATTCAATGGACAATTAAGAGTTATAATCCAAGTGGTTTCAAAATCATATCTCTGGGAAGTCAAGTCCAAATTAAATCATCCCAGGCTTTTAGGCTTCCAACAATCACATTTTTTTCTTTTGAGCGAGTGCATTTCAACACTCAGAACTTCTCCTCTTACAGATCATTTTCAAGGCCATCTCTGGATGCCATCTCTTAAGCAAAATCTGATATATAAAATGAAAAGGGAAATTGGTTAACTCAAACCTCAAAAAAAGATGTTAAGGAGAGACTGTCACTTCTTTCAACAGATTCGGGAAAGTTAATTATTTTAACCTCTTTTCTAGTAAGTGTTAATGGAACTTCTAACACAACATACACACAGGACTTCTTGAAACAAAAATGCCCAAAACTAAGTTAGTGCATATGGAAAGCCTAAAGCACACCCAGCAGAGCTTTGAAATATAAAAAGCATAGTGAGTTCCTTCCCACGAGGAATATATATATATAATTGGCATATGTGTATACATATATATTTAAAACTTATTCTAAAGTGTCACATTTCTCCCTGCACTAGCAGTCCCAAGCCAGTGAAACAGACAGGTAACTGACAGATGGCCCTACCCTGCATCTCTTGTCTCTGACTTCTCCCCACTCTTGGGACAGCACTCACTTCCAGGACCTACCACCTGGCCAATCCGGGCCCTAGGGGCAAGGAGAGAAAGGAGAAAAAGCTCCAGGAACTCACATTTCGGTGATATTCTCAGAGTCTGCACTGTTAGGCTCCAACCTCGGAAATGCCACGATGCCAGGAGAAGGGTCGCTGCACCAGATCCGAGAGGCACTGCATTTGCAGGACGTGGGACAGGCGAGAGCGGCCCTCCAGAAGCCCACAACCAGCCAGCAGAAACCCCAGAGCCGCGCCATGGCGGGTCCATGCCACCTTATCCAGGACGACATCCCTAGCAGCCACTGCCAGCCCAAGTACGTGTTCCCCAGCTGCACCGGTGGATTTCCCCGACCCGTGAGGGGAGGCCTTCCCCTCGCTTGCCGCTCCCTCGACTCCTCGGTGCTTGTGGCGGGCGCGCGGAGTCCAGCGTATCCGAGGCTGAGCTGGTCCGGAGCGGAGCGTGTTCGGGCGGGCGGCAGTTCACTGCGGCCGGGGCATCGCGAACCGCTTTACAGAGGGGCGCTACCGCCGCTCGGAGCTCCGCCGCGGCCGTCGTTGCATGGCCCGACGAGCCGGGCACCCACCGGCGGCGCTCCCGGGACTCTCAGGGGCGCAGGCTTCTTGTTAGACACGAATGGGGGGGTCCGGTAAGCACCTCGAGGCTGAGGACAAACAGACACGCGTAAGACTGGGCGTAGGACCCCTAACACCGCCAATTGGGGCAGTCTCCCTCTAAGCTCGCGTCATCCCCACCCCGACCCCAGCCCGGAGACTGTGGATGGATGAGTGCCCAGCTCCGGCCCAGGAATCAACTTGCCCCGCGATGGCACTGACGCCGCTGGAGCCACCAGTGTGCCCACTCTCTCTTCGAGCCTGAGGCCAAGGGAGAGGAGGTAGGGAAAGGGTCCCCGAGACAGGATTCCATGGCACAGGCCGGGTGAAGGACCCTTTAAGGGGGGATGAGGGGACTGCCTGCGGCTTTGGCTCCGCGACTGGGACCCCGAATGATGCTGCAGAATCCGCTACGGCCGCTGGGTGCCGGGGGCGCGGGCAGGTGGCGCGGCACTTCCCACCTGGGGAGCAGCCGAGGCCACCGCAGGGGGAGACAGTGAGGGCCGAGGCGACCGAGGGCACTATCCGCTCTGCTCACCCAGGCTCCGGCGCCTCACGCCCGCCGGCGGCGCCTGGCTCCAGGCTCCTGCTGCCGCCGGGGACTGAGCGCGTAGAGCGCGAGCGAAGCAGCGAGCGAGGCTCCTGCTCCAACCCAATTCCGGGAGCCGCCGCCGCCGCCTCTGCTACTGCTGGCGAAGTGACGTGAGGGCTGACGCAGAGCAGGGGCAGAAACTCCAGAAAATTAGTCTTAAATCCAAAAACACACACACGCTCATACACACACAAACCCATAACACCCTCCAGACAAAAGCACCAGGGAGGGGAGGGGAATCTGGGGGCGAGAAGGGAGGAGGGAGGCATCGGTGCCACTGGCCAGAAGCAGACAGCAGCAGCATGTGGGAGTTCACACACGCGCGCATACACGCACACATCCTGGCCGTGTAGACACGCGCGCGCGTGCCTGTGTGTGTGTGTGTGTGTGCATTTACATCCAGGTACCTCTAAGATGCACCGTTCCTCCGCTCGACGCCTCCCGGTCCCTAATTCACACCACAGTCTCTTCTACAATCGCGGTAGAGGCTGTCTCCCGTTTTGAAATGGAAACCGGGCTTGGTTCAGCTCTGAAAAATGCGCTGATTCTCATTATAGGAATCCTCCCTCCCTTCTCCCTCCCCGCGTTCTCCTTCCCCACCCTGCCTAAAAGGGAGGGCGAGCTACCCTAAAAATAAATAAATGTTGTAAACACCAAAACGTGTTCTGCATTGGTAACCAAGGATCACCGCCCCCATTCCGGGCCACCTATTTGGGGATCGGTGGTTTTGGAGGGGCTTCCTGTTGGTGCTTTTGCTGAGGGAAGGGAGTCTCGAAACACAATTCTAGCTCTCTAAGTGGGTCTTTTTCCTGTCGTTTTCTGCGGTCACACGCCCGGGAAACAGAGACATGTGAGGGGAAGGGAGCGCGCCTAATGCGTATTCTAAATGCTCGGTGGCCACCCTGGCCTGTCCGATGTGTGTCGCCGCGTCATTTTCTCTCATCCTTTAACCTGAGGGGATGCAGCCATTCCCAGATCCTAGCTTCACTCCCCGCGATGCCCACCCCCACGCAGGACATCCCAAGCCCTTGCTCCCCTGCCGTACCTTGAGCGTGTTCATGTGTGTGCGGGTGTGCGCGAACGCGTGCCCTGCGCCCCCGCTGCCCGGAGCACGATATGCATCCAGCTACGAAGAAGCCAGGTGCGGGCAGAGCCTCGGGGTCTCACTAGGGACAAATTAGGCGGTCCGGGAGGGTCGGGTAACAAACCGTAACTGTTCTGCGGGCGCAGTTAAATGATGGCTGCGGGGCATTCACAAGCCTTGTCTGAGAATCCGTCTTCCCTTTTGCGGCTCGGAGTCTGTTTTTCCGCAGTCATTTAAAAGAGAACTGGGAAAATGCACCGCAGTGCCTGACACTTCTGAGGGCTCTGGTGCCCCCGCGCGGGGAGAGAGCGCCGGGCACGCTCCGGAGCACCAGCCGACGGACACGGTCGCGGCGGGCACAGCGCTGGGGGCGCGCTCTGGCGCCAGATGCGCAACCAGCGGCGCCCGACGCCTGCGCGTCGCTGCGCGGCCGGTGCGCGGCTCGCCTGGCCTCGCCGAGTTCCTGTCAGGGGAAAAAGGCGGGCAATCCTCCGCTCGAGAGAAAGCAATGGGTTGGAGTCTCGTTCAAAATATATAATAGTCACTGATCTACCTGCAGAGGCTGGGGATGGGAAGGACCCAGAAACAGAACGTTAGAGTGAATCCTCGGATCTAGGCCAAGCCTTAAATATTACGAAGGGAACGTAAAACATCTAGTGGGGCTTTTTTTGTACAGATCCTGGTCGCTGAGTGTAACAGCGGGAATTCTTGGGCAGCACCCAAAAATCTTGCTGCTGGTCCGTCCGGAAGGCAAGGCCAGCAGGTCTGTCTCACCACTGTCACTCAGCTGTAACACACGTTGAGTGCTGAACGGCCAGGCTGAAGTTTATTCCTCAGCAGGGCCTCTATTCTCTGCTACGTGAGGATGTGACAAGAAAGGGAAGCCAAGGGCAAAAATGACCTGGTCTCGGACCTACGTAAAACTCCACCTGTCTTGTCTGTGCCCTTTAAGTGGAGAAGCCCCTGAGGAACACTGGGAGAGGAGTGTGTGATAATCACCCACATCTCTCTCACACTCCCGTACTCTCATCCCATTTTTCTAAGAAATGGCCCATTTGCGCCCTAGTGGTTTCATGCGGTATGGCGAATAGACAGTCTTAGGGTGGTTTGTACACCAGGAGATTCTAATTATGTTGGAATTTTTGTAGAATTCCTATTAGAGTAAATATATGCTACTACTATAGTTGGATTCTAAATATATTCCACTGATCATCTCCCACTTAAAATTCGGATTTTTGGTTCTAATCACCCTACTTCTGCTCTACTATTTCAAACATAGCAGTTTGTTCTTTGAACAGATACTTATTATATATATATTTTTTACATTTCTCCCAGTAGAATGTACACTCCATGAAGGCAGAGATTTTTATCTATTTTGTTCATTGATATCTCTCAAGGACATAGTAGGTGTTAAAATATATGTATATGTTTAGTGAATAAATAAAGTTGAGATCTCAATTTCTTAACCTGTAATTCTGCAAGAACCTGAATAATTCTCTCGGACACACTCCTTCTCACCTTCACAGTTTCAATTCTTTCTTGTGCTCCAAGTGCTCCTAGCACTGCTTAAAACCTTGCCTTACTTTGTCTTGTTTAGTAGCCAGATATACTTTAGCACTGAGCCAGGAAGGGCCTCCCACTCATTCATGCTGGTGACTGAACACTTCCATGTACAGAGTCTAGAACACATTGGCAATCAGTAGCTACCTCTTGACTGATGGAATTGTGGGTCTACCTCGATTTTAAGACCTACAGGCTATGTCCCAGAGATCACTTCAAGGATTCTCAGATCATGACTTTGTAAGAGATGACAAACATTTTTCAGATGGACAATACAGAGATGATTTCTTTCCAGATCCCTTCAATACAGGGATAGAAACTAAGTATTACAGGCTCCTACCTGTACTGAACCATGATGTACCTATAGCAATGTTTCTCAAACTCTTTTGACCATGATCCACAAGAAGAAATGCCTTTTATATCACAACCCATTGAACACATACACAAAGGCATATGCAAAATTAAAAAAAAAACTTCACAACACAAAACTTATTTACCCTTAATACATGGAATACACTAATATATTCTTTTGTCTTCTACACCATTTCACTTTTGAATGCACGTAATAACTCAATACAGTGATTTTAACATCCAATGCTGAGTTGTAAAACAACAAGCAACTTCTGATTAAAATGGAGTAATGGGGAACAGATCTAGTCTCTCAATCAGACAACCAACACACTGAACCAAATATATTAAACAACAGTTAAGACAGTGAACATAAGACAATGAAGGTCAACAAGAAGGAACCCAGGCAGAGTACAACTACCTAAGTTGAGGAGACATAGCTCAAGAGAAATCAAGGAGTACAGAGTTCACAAGACAGAGTAGCAAGAAGAGTATTGCACAGAAAGAATAATGAACATATGCAGAAGGTTCCTCCCAAGTATTCAGCATAGTGCTGATTGACACATGCAGGTGATGAAGCTACCTGAGGCCAGAGAAAGAAGCTCTGAAAAGATTAAAGGGAATGGGGTTAAAAAAAATAAAAAGGAAAATGTAAAACATTATGTATCAGAGTTTGTGTAATACCACTAAAGCAGTTTTTAGAGGGAATTTTATAGCACTAAATTGCTGTGTCAGGAAAGAAGAAAGATCTTCAAACAGTGACCTCAGCTTCCACCTTAAGAAATAAGAGAGGGAAAAAGAATAAATTAAACACAAGGTAAGAAGAGAAGAAACAATACAGAGCAGAGTGGCAAATAATGAAGTAGAAAACATAAAACCAATAGAGAAAATTAGTGAAATCAAGAGCTGGCTCTTTGTGAAGATCAATAAAAACAGCTAGTCCAACTGATCAGGAATAAAAGACGGAAAACACAAGTACCAATAACAGTAATGAGAGCAATTAAAACACTGAATATTTAAAGAAATACTATGGATACATTGTGAACAGCTTTATGCAAATAAATTTGACAACTTAACATAATGAACGTATTCTATGAGAGATACAAAGCCAACAAAACTCACCATAGAAGAAATAGATTGCCTAATAATCTTGTATCTATTGTAGAAACTGAACATGTGGTTAAAATTCTTTCCACAAAGAAAACTTCATGCCCAGATGGCTTCACTGGTGAATTCTACAAAACAATTAAGAAAAAATAATACCAATTTTATACATACTCTTCTAGAAAAACAAAGAGGAAGAAATACTTTCCAACTTATTTTATGAGGCCAGCATTGCCTTGATGCTAATATACAAAAACATTACAAGAAAAGAAAACAACAGTTCCTATGAATGTCAGTGCTAACATTCTAAGCAAAAGTTCAGTAAATTGATTTCAACAATACATCACACGTCCAAAAACATCATGAGTAAGTGGAGTTTGTCTCATAAATGCAAGTTGATCTGATGGAGGCAGAGAGTAGAATGAGGGTTACCAGAATCTAGAAAGTGTAGCAGGGGTAGGGGAATGTTTTTCCAAAAAGCACTTATAAGACAAGGAAACCCACTTTCACCATTTCTACTCAACATTGCATTGGAGATTTTAGTTAGTACAATAAATCAAATAAAAAGAGAAATAAAAGGCATTCAGATTGGAAAAGAAGAGTTAGACTCTTTTTTAAAACATACAACATTGACTTCTGTATAGAAGATTCAATAGAATCTATGAAAAAGCTACTCATACTAATAAATGAATTATCAAGGTTGCATGATACAAGATAATGATTTACAAATCAGATATATTTCTATATACTAGCAACAATCATGAATTAATTTTTTTAAAACTACCAATTACAATAGCCAATCAAAAATACTTAGAAATAAAGCACAGTCCATAAATGGAAAAGGATAGATACACTGGATTTTATAAAAATTAACAATTTCTGCTTTTCAATGATACCACTAATAAAATGAAAAAAAATGCCACACAATAGAGGAAATATTTGCAAATCATATATTTGATAAAGATATATCAGAGTATATAAAGAACTCCCAAAACTCAATAATAATAAAAAACCAATTTAAAACTGTGTAAATGTGTTGAACAAATACTTTACCAAAGAAAATATGCAGTTGGCATGTAAGCACATGAAAAGATGCTCAACATCATTAGTCATTGATGGAATGCAAATTAAAGCCTCAATGAGATAGCTACGCACTAACTGAAATAGCTAAAATCTTAAAAAACTGATCATACCAAGTGTTGACCAGAATGTGGAGCAACTGGAACTCTCATACACTGCTACTGGGAGTGTAAAATTTTATGGCCACTTTGGGAAATTAGAAGTTTTTTGAAAAGTTAAACATATACTTACCAGGTGATCCACCCATTCTACTTCCATAAACTTACCTAAAAGAAAGAAAAGCATATATTTATACACAGACTTGACTATGAGTGTTCATAGCAGCTTTATCTTAATAGGTAAAAACTATAATGATCCAAATATTCATTGACAGGTGAATGAATACACAAATTGTGGCATACCCATTCAATGGAATGCTACTCAGCAATGAAAAGTAATAAGCCAATCTTGCAGTTATATGGATGAATCTCAAAATAATTATGCTAAGTAAAATTGTCAGATAACAAGGAGTACAGTGGCTGATGCCTGTAATCCTAGCACATTGGGAGGCCAAGGTGTGTAGATCAAGAGATCGAGACCATCTTGGCTAACATGATGATACCCGTCTCTACTAAAAATACAAAAAAATTAGCTGTGCATAGTGGCATGCGCCTGTAGTCCCAGCTAATCAGGAGGCTGAGGCAGGAGAATTGCTGGAACGTGGGAGGCAGAGGTTGCAGTGAGCCGAGATCAAGCCACTGCACTCCAACCTGGGTTTCAGAGTAAGACTCTGTCTCAAATAAAATAAAAAGGAGTACATAGTGCATTACCCCATTTTCATAAAACTCAAGAAAATGCAAACAAATAGATTGTGACAGAAAGTAAATCAGTGATTGCTAGGGAAGAAAGGGAGAAGTGGGCAGGGAAGACCCAGAGGGAGCAATGACAAGAGGCACAAGGAAACTTTAGGATGACGAATAGATTCATAATCTTGATTGTGGTGATGGTTTCAATCTGATCAACTTGCGTTCTTAAATGTTTAGCTTATTGGCAATGATACCTCCATAAAGTTGTTTTAAAAAGCAAAAAAGAACTGCTGACCTAGATCCTCCAATCATCAACTTCTCATCCTGCTGGAGTTCCATTAGAACCTCCAATTTTAAGATGCTATGATAAAGTTTGGAGATTTTTAAATATACTCGGATTCTGTAATGTTCTAGTTTTAGAGGTATCTACTGTGTAATTTCTTTTACATTTTGAAAAAGTTTGAGGAAACCATTATTTAATAAATAGAAGACACAGTGGACCATACCTAAAATATGACCTGAATGTCCATTAATAGTGGAACAATTCAATAAATTATAATACAGTGATGTGTCCCATTATGATGTTTCCATCGAAAACAGACTGCATATACCATGGTGGGCCCATAAGATTATAATGGAGCTGAAAATTTTCTATCTCCTAGTGACATTGTAACCATTATAATGTTGTAGTGCAAAGGATTTACACCAGTGTTTGTGGTAACACTGGTGTAAACAAACTTACAGCACTGTCATTTGTATAAAAGTATAGTATGTAAAATTATGTATAGTACATCTATAATCATTGATAAGGATAAATGACTCTGTTACTGGTTTATATGTTTAATATACTTTAGTTTTTATTGTTGTTTTATAGCGTACTCCTTCTGCTTACTAAAAAAAGAAGTCAGTTGTAAAACAGCCTCAGTGAGGTCCTTCAGGAGGTATTCCTGCAGAAAGCATTGTTATCATCAGAGATGACAGCTCCATGAATGTTACTGCCCCTGAAGATCTTCCAGCAGGACAAGATGTGCAGTGGAAGACAGTGATATTGGTGATCCTGACCCTCTGTAGACTGAGGCTAATGTAGGTGTTAGTTTTTACAGTAGTTTACTCTATTTTTACTGTACCTTTTCTATGCTTAGATACATACTTATCATTGCATTATGATTACTTATTATATTCAGTATATAATTACTTAATATATTTGGTACAGCAACATAGCATACAGGTTTGTAGCCTGGAAACAATAGGCCATAACATATAGTTGCGGTGTGTAGGAGGCTCTACCATCTAGGTTTGTGTGAGTGTACCCTGTGATGTTCACACAATGACAAAATCACCTGACACGTTTCTCAGAATGCATCCCCATCATTAAGTGAATACATGTCTGTACTTCTATCTTTACACTAGTACGTGCCTAATTAAAAATGAGTTTTATATAGATTGACTTGGAGGCATGTCCACAATACAGTAATAATGCATCCTACATGACAATATGTAGTCTGAGCCTACAAAAAAAAAAAACAGTATTTGTGAATATGTTTTGTTTGTTTGTGGAGAAAAGTAGAGAAGTATTTCTACCAAATCACAACATTAGTAACCTAGAGGAAAAAGAGAGGTCTTTTGGAGTAAGAAGAGAAAAGACCAGGAAACTTATGCGTGCTTCTTTGGAACTTATAGCCTCCTTACCCACACCGTGTCTGATTCTCCTCTTTGTGTTGCCTCTTCCCCTTCACATCCAGTGTTATCCTGTTACTAGAGTCCCTCTCTTCAGTGAAAGGAACTGAATCTACAAGGATATTTACAATCCAAATAATGTTCATCACCAGACATTTCATTTTCCCAAGAATGTCTGGATTTTAGTAGAGGACACTGGGAAAAAGATGTAATTCCAAGGAATTTCAAGTGCCATGGCAACCATAAAAGAGGGAGTATTTGAGGATAGAGGGCTCATCACAGGTTACATGGAACCAAAGGCCAATATTCATGATTAGCACCATACTTGCTCCCTCTCACTTCAACATCCTCTTTTGAAGTTTATACAGTTTCCTACCATTTTCTACTCAACATCCTCCAGGTCTGAGTAAAGGTCTCACTTTTCCCCACCTCTGCCTAGATGGTCTGTAAGCTGTGTGCTACCTGGTCACCCTGAACCACACCCAAGGTTTCATCCCACTTCCTTTCTTCTCTGTATCCAAATCTTCCACTTTGTACTTTTAGTCATACACAGCACATACTAAGTCAACAACGACTTATAAAGTTTTTTACGAACACCTAAAAGGAAGAGCGTATGGAGAAAATTCAACAGAGCCTCAGAAAACTGGAGTCATGGGCATCTGGTTGATCCTTAAATCTCAGCTGTGGGCCATGGATCTGATGAGGTTTCAGGGTCAGCTCTGGATTATTTTCCTAGTTCATATTTGTAGTCTAGATCAATACACAGACCTGCTCCCATGCTGTCCTGTTTTGACTTAATTAATTAATTTCATTACTTAATGCTGTTAATTATCCCACAGTCCCAGTGTCCATTCTCCTGTTCTTCTCTTAAAGTTTAAAAAGTTCTTCTTTTAAGTAATAGAACTCCCCATTTCAAATTTCTCAGAACACTTAGTCACACCCAGTCAACAACTATATTTCCCAACTTTTTTTGAAGTAAAGGTGTGGCCATTTGACTAAGTTTTTACCAGAGAATTTCAGTGCAAGTGATGTGTACAACTTCCACATTATTTCTTTAAAAGAAAGTTATTTTTTTCCATTTCTTCTCCTCTTTTCTTTCTGCAGACTGGGAAGTCTATTAGTGCCACATCACAAAAGAACTTATGTTGTTACAGAGAAATGTACTTATGCTTCAATAAACAATTATAGTATGATGTTTCAGTGCTACTCTGCCCACATTTATTGTGACAGTCAAGTGTTCCCAGTTCTAACCCAATTGACAATCACAATTCACGCAAAGAACAGTTTTACGGCCATGCAATTTTTAACTACATGGCGCCATGTAGTTAAAGACTGACAAACATGATATTATATCAGACCTCTGCAGGTAATTGACCAAATTGCTGCAGGTCAGGCAAGCCCCAAATTAGGAATTAGCCCAGAAAGTTTCTTGGCTTCACTCAGGAAAGAATTCAAGAACAGTTGGTGGTAAAAGGAAACAGCTCTATTGAGGTGGCAATGTTACTGCTCCTGCAGAGCAGGGTTATCTCAAAGGCATCATGTAGAGAGTAACAGCTCAGGGGCAGGTCTGCAATAATATTTATACCTACTGTAATTACATGCAAATTAAAGGACAGATTATGTAAAAAAAAGGAGTGGTAACTTCTGGGTTTTCAGGTCTTTGCCATGGAAATGGGTGGTAATTCTGGGTGTTGCCAAAACAATGGTAAACTGACATGGCACTGGTGGGTGTGTCTTATAGAGAGGCACTTTGGCCTCTTCCCTGTTTCAGCTAGTACTCAATCCGGCCTGGAGTTCGAATCCTTACCCCTGGAGCCAAGCTCCACCTTCTACTTCAAAATGTTCTTCCAACTGGGATAGCAACCCAGAAATAAGTCAATATAGTGGGTTGTTATTAAGATATTTCTAATGGAATAGACTAGACAATACTAGAATAGAAAACAGCAAAGGTGTAAATGTGATATTGTTTCACGAAACTTTATTATGGTTGTACTGGATTTTGTTGTAAATGTATTTCTTATTGTGGTTCACGGTCAAGTTTGAAATCAACTGGCTGAGCACAATGATTCAACCATTTGCAGGAGTCTCCTGTTCAAGGAGATACAATTTTTAGTCCCTACTTGAACACTTCCAGCAAATTTCCTTAATCAGGATATTAGAAATAAGCACTTCACAGATTATTACTGAAGTTAGCCACAACTATCATCATCTCCTTGAGGGCTATGATGTTCTTATTTGTCATTATACCTAGCACAGTATGTTGTAGGGAGCTTGTTTGAATTAAAGTTAATCTCATCTTTGTAAACCATTAATTACAAGAAAGTTCTATCTTATGGTAAGCCTAAATCTGCCTCTCCAATAATGTTCCTCCACTGATGCTAGTTTTAACCTCTTAGGGGCAAAGTGGAGAAAATGGAATCCTTTCTCCAAGTCTGCCATCCAACATTTTAACTGTTCCTCCTGTATTTTTTTTTTTTTTTTTGCCTGCAGGTCTAATATATTTGCCTTTCATGCTTCTATTTAAGTCAGCGATAAAGAATATTTAACATGACAGGTCCAGACACTCAACTAAAGACATTGCCTATGCTGACATTTATTTCTTAACTAATTAATTCATCCTTACATAGAATGTGACTGTTTAACCAGCTAAGAATCCATCAAACTGAATTCTATAATTAGGTCTTTCTTAACCCTTAGCCTGAGCCACCTGTGCACCACACACCTAATTACATAAAGATCCAGCTGGTATTGTCCATTCATGGTTTGTTTTTTTTGCTTTGCTTGCAATCATTCTGAAGTTATCTTTTGTGCCAACTTTAGACCTGTTCTCATTCTAACCTGATGTCAATCTACCACCCATATTTCAGCCTTTTAAACCTATAACTCCATTTCTTCCTTTGGTTCCTTTTGATCCTTATACCTTGTTTCTCTAATATCAGCTTCTCCAAATGATTTATCTCAACTGCCTTTTCAGGACCCAGTGTACTGGGTTGTCTTGGATAGGAATTCCCCTTCATAGTTTAGGCCTGTGGAACCCAGCCACAATCCACCTGGCTCATTTTGCACCCACTCCCTGTCCACTGATGGGGGAAGATTGGACAAGCGGCCCAGAAAGAGAAAGAGTAGGCTAAGCAAGTGGAGGCGGTCTGAGAGAACAGAGTTAACAGTAATTTAGGTGCATTCTGGATCCCAAATTTGCTCATTCTTGGAAGATTGAGACAAATTCTCTTCCTTTCTTCCATGTGCCATCTTTCTAAAAGTATTTCTGACAGTCGTTCCTTGGTCATGTAAGCAAACCTAGTAATAACCTTTATCATCTTTGCAACCGTCTTGATAAGCTTATGGTATCTCTTACGTGGTCTCACTCAACTAAGACATCAACTTCTGTTAACCACATTATCTCTACCATTTCTAATGGAAAAATTCTTCTCCTCACCAGGAAAGAACACACAATAAGAGGTAGAAAATACTGCTTTGTCTTTATTATCTGTTAATGTCTCACCATCTGCCCAAGCTCTGGTCTTGTCACTTCATCCCTCTTACTCTAAGCTGGTTCAAATCATCTTTTTTTTTTTCTTTTTTTTTGAGACAGAGTTTCACTCTTGTCACCCAGGCTGGAGTGCAATAGCACAATTTCAGCTCACTGCAACCTCCACCTCCAGGGTTCAAGCGATTCTCCTGCCTCAGTCTCCCAAGTAGCTGGGATTACAGGTGCACGCCATCAGGCCTGGCTAACTTTTTTTATTTTTAGTACAGATAGGGTTTCACCATGTTGGCCAGGCTGGTCTCGAGCTCCTGACCTCAGGTAATCCATTGGCCTTGGTCTCCCAAACTGCTGGGATTGCAGGTGTGAGCCACCACACCGAGACCAAATAGCCTTTTTTTGTTGCTTTTTTTTTTTTTTATTTCACAACACTTTCATGCATTTTGTACTTCAGTCCTTCTGCCACTGTTGTCACAGTTTTGTGATGCTTTATTGTATTCAAAAGTTGGCTATATATTCCACCTTCCAGCTTCTTCCACACCAAAATCTACAGTGCAGTTAAGTGGAGTCTCATTTCTTCTTCATGGGGATCATTCATGCCTGAGCTGTCAGGATTTTATGTTTTAGAGCCTCCTTTCTCTCTCAAATCAATATTATTTTCTAGAGTCATTCAGTCAAAAGTTTTTATCTACTTTTCCTCAAAAAATATGTGATCTGTCTCTTGAAGTCTAGAGTGCATAAACATCTTCTTAAGCATCTCATATTTAATCTCCAGCGCCACAGCCCGATCAGTCTTGGTCTGTCATAAGTGTCCCTGCCCTCACCACCCACCAAGTCCCAGGCACCCCTGTAATATCTGAGTGACATTTTATTGAGGCCAAGGCAATGCTATCATCAGTGACTGAAGTGAAGGGGACCAACGGGGCAAAGTCAGTCTTAGTCGCCTGGCACTCCCTTCCAGCTAGAGATGTTCTTTCTGATGCTCAAACTTTGTGCTGTACTTTGTTTCAGTAAGGACATAGTTCACTCCTGTTTTCATGTTCTCACTTCCAGAGTTGTGATTTCAACGGAAAGAAATGGAGAACAGCTGTGTCAGAAGCCTATATTCCTAAGTTCTTCCATTTCCATAACAAGGTAAAGGTTAAGCTGCTTCGATAAAGAGATTCTCTAGCCCCAAATACAGGATCGTAAATCTGTAGGAAATTTCTCTTTCTCATATCACAGTTTAGAGTAGATGCATATTCCAGGAAAGACCCATGGCTCTGCTAGATGGCATAATCCAAGTTCCAGGCTCCAGCTCTCTTATTCCTCTCTCATTTTCTAAGGGTTTGTCCTCATCCACATGGTCAAAGTGGACTTCCCGGTCTCCAGAAAGGAAAGAGGAGAGAAAATGGAAAGAAATAACTTCCTTTTGAGGAAATGATGTGGAAGCTGAACACATCAAAACCACTTACATTCTCTGGTAAAAACTCAGTCAAATGGCCACACCTTTACTTCAAAGGAGGTTGGGAAATACAGTTGCTAACTGGGTGTGAACAAGTGTTCTGAGAAATTTGAATTGGGGAGTTCTATTATTCAAAAGAAGAGGCAGGGCTGGTGTAATCCCAGCACTTTGAGAGACCAAGGCTGGTGGATTACCTGAGGTCAGGAGTTCGAGACCAGCCTGGCCAATATGGTGAAACCCCATCTCTACTAAAAATACAAAAAAATAGCTGGGTGTGGTGGTGCTCACCTATAATCCTAGCTACTCAGGAGGCTGAGGCAGGAGAATCTCTTGAACCCGGGAGGCAGAGGTTGCAGTGAGCCAAGATCATGCCACTGCACTCCAGCCGGGGCAACAGGAGTGAAACTTCACCTCAAAAAAAAAAAGAAAGAAAGAAAGAAAGAAAGAAAGAAAGAAAGAAAGAAAGAAAGAAAAGGGGAAGAAGAAAGGGAGAATGGACACCGGGGCTATGAGACAATTAATGGCTTTAGTTAATTTGTTAATTAAACCATAGTTTCCTAACTAGAACTTCAAATTCAGTAAGACAGACTAGACTTTTCCTGACTGTATCACCTTTGAGTTAAGCAACATTTAACGGACAACTCAAAGGTGACACCCTGATATCTTCCATTGCTGTCCTTGGGGCAAGATACAAAGTCATTCTGCTACATTGCTCACTGCAGCTAAGTCCAAACTCATCCTTTTACACAAAACTGTATTAATGAATATATGCATAGTATTATGAATAGCAAACTCTACTGGCTTAATTTTTACTTCTAAGGACAGCTCCTAGTTTTGGCTGTAATTCTTAAAAATAATTTATAGGGCACATAACTTGTTTATATTTGTTCTTTCTTGTAGCTTTAGCTGAAGCTTAGTTTCTCTTATAGCAAAAAGAAAAAAATAAAATAGAGTGAGCATTCTTGCACTTGAAACATAGCTCTAGCCTCTATCGTACCAAAGAGACCATTCTGGCCATATTCTCACCTTTGCTGCGGAAATCATGAAGCACAAGTTTTAGTCAGTACTATGCCACTTTGTAGTTTTTGTGGCTTTTCTGGGCAAATCATTTTCATGTCCTAAGGCTCAAGTCTTCCTGTCAATAAAATGAGTGTGGCAGCTTCAAAATATGGTTGTTAATTCTTTGTCACCACTCCCATTGAGAAATGGACTCTATGTCCACTCCACTTGAATGTGGGCAGGCCTGTGACTGCCTCGGCCAATATGAAGTAGTAAAGGTGTTACTATGTGACTTCTGAGTCCAGGTCATTAAAAAAAAAAAGTGCAGCTTCTGCCTTGTGCACTAAGACACTCACTCTTGGAACCCTGAACCAGCAGGTAAGAAGTCTGACCACCTCAAGGCTATCATACTGGATAGCTCATCAGTCAACAGACTCTGCTGAGCCTAGCCTTCCAGACATCCCTATCTAGACACCACATGTGTGAATGAAGTCTGCTGGGTCCTCCAGCACAGCGCATTTACCCACCCAAATACCACTGAGTGACTTACATTGATACCACCTGGAAAGAAAGAATCAACTGACCCTGCCTGAACTTCTGACCTACAGAACTGTGAGGCAGAGTAAAATGGTGGTTGTAAGCCACTGAGTTTTGGGTAGTTTGCTACACAGCAATAAATAACCAGAACAATGAAGAACTAAATAACGTCAATGGTCACCTTTGGCTCTGACATTCTAGGAATTTACGAGAGAGACATGGCGTAGCAACTTTATTTGCACTGCCACAGAATCTTCTCCACGTCTCTTACACTTCTCTATGCAGATCCTTACCTTTATTACATAATTAGTTAACCTTCAATCAATAAAGTAATTGTTCTCTATCAAAAGGATGACTTCTAGAATTATGTGAACAGTAAAACATAGTTATTGGTTGTGAAGGAAATGTTTTATACAGTCTTAGAATTTTCTGAAGGCTTCTAAGACTACTAACCAGAAGCATCTACAAGCCAGTGGAAAGCGCACAATGATTCCAGGGAAGTATTTGGAGGTTGGGGGCAACCCTTAGCTACGAGACTTTTAGTTATCTTCAAGTCAGTTGACAGACATTGTTAACACTGGAAGTATAAGTAGGAAGAAGACATCATTCCTCTATTCTAAGAATTTGAAATCCTATGGAAAGACACAGGCAAGGTCATTTCAGTGTACATGGGTAAGGCCAGAAGCACTTACTGGGACCTACAGGAGACAAAGGAGGAGGACAGAGCTCCCTCCGGGATCCAGGTAAGGTTTCATGGATGCACTGACCCTTGAGCTGAGTCTGAGTCCTAAAGAATGCACTTAGTATCCCGAAGAAGTGACCAGGAGGATGGCATGAGTAAAATGCAAGGAGGCCGGAAAAGCATGGTGTGTGGGAGTGTGGGAGGAACCACATGCTGTTCAAACGGTGGCCACGCCTACACCTTTCCTCTATCTGCCCAAGGAAATCAGCACCAACTGTGCATGCTGGCCTCTTGCCCCCAGATTAGACTCTAAGAATATATAGTGATGGTTTTTTCACGGCTTCCTTTTGCTTTGATCAGTGGGCCCTGCGGCCAGTCCACGCTCAGCAACGCAGCAGCCTGTCTGAAAGATGTTTGGTAATTCCTGCCAAGACCTGCATCTCACAGGCCCTGGAGCTCTTCCAAGTATTTTCATGTGTGGACATCTCATTCTTCTGTTCCTCCTTCCCTCTACTAGCGACCCTCTCCCTTGGCTTTAGATAAACTTGTGTTTTATCCTAAATATGATTAATTGAAAGCCTTAGGAAGACAAAATCCATAATAGAAGGGTTGCACTTCTGAAGTCATCCTAGCAAAGAAACAACAGGAAACAAATTATTCCGTTGAATGAAGCCACTTTTTGATATTTTATTATTTTTCACCTAAGTAGTCTCTCTTTCGTAAAGAACCTTTGTGTAGTTGGGCATGATGGCTCATGCCTGTAATTCCAGCACTTTGGGAGACCAAGGTGAGTGGATCGCTTGAGTCCGGGAGTTTCAGACCAGCCAGAGCAACATTGCAAAACCCCGTCTCTGAAGAAAAAAAATAGCCAGGTGTGGTGGTGCCTGCCTACGGTCCCTGGTACTCAGGAGGCTGAGGTGGGAGGATCTCTTGAGCCTAGGAGGTGGAGGTTGCAGTAAGCCGAGATCACACCTCTATACTACTCCAGCCTGGTGACAGAGTGACATTCTCTCTCTCTCTCTTTCTCAGACACACACACACACACACACCCCTTTGTGACCAGTTGACTGACCTCATATCTTGTAATAGAAATACCTCTTCTCTGTTTAGAGAAGCCCTAGAGATTCTGCAAGCCCTGTTTCTTTGCAAGTACAGAAACTGCACCTTTGCCTTCCCCCTACTGCTCTTCAAAAGTTTCAGTAAACCTTCTCTACCACCTGGGAGACATTTTCTGTACATGGGGAAGGATTTCTTATGGATTAAGGAGAAGGTACTGGAAATAAGAGAAGCCTCCTGCTTCCTGTTTCCTCTTAGCCTCTCATGTGACATACATAGAAGAGAAAAATCTGTCCCCAAATACAATTCGGCTTCTGAGGGCAGTAGCTACTCCTATAGCTAATTCTGTGTTTTCAGTAGTCCAGAATATTTTTAACAATCTTCAAAGAGTAGTATCAGATCCTCAAAACATAACTTTTAAAAATCGATTATTTTTAACCTAAATTTGAAAAAAATCACTCAGTACATTTTGGATTGGGAGGGGACACCCTGGGAGCACTGCCAGTGGTCTCACAAGCCCAAAGTTATCAAAAAGTAGCAGCCACTGCCTCTGGTTCTAAATCTCCAGTGTCCTTTGGATTCTGTTCTGTAAATAAACGAATAAATACTATTCAAAAAAAATCACAAGTTTGTTTACGGAACAAAGGCATAGTGTGGTGTTAGGTTACCAACTTGCCTTTCTATGCCTGCAACTCTACATTTAAGGGAAATGTTATCAAACTTTTAGCTCCCAGGTTCAAGGGATCCTCCTGCCTCAGCCTCTGAAGTACCTGAGACTACAATCATGTGCTCTTAATTTTAGTATATGCGGCTTTACCATGTCGGATAGGCTGGTCTTGAACTCTTGACCTCAAGTGATCCATCCGCCTTGGCCTCCCAAAGCGCTAGGATTACAGGTGTGAGCCACTGTGCCCAACTCTGAAACTTTCCCCATGTGAAGGATGTTGCCTCCCAAAAGGGGTTGCATTATCTTTATTAACCTCATTGTGCGAGTGAAGAAAGTCATACAATGAAGGCTTAATATCACTTCAACAAGGATTGAAAGTGTCACTATAACTCATGCTTTTTAGGATGGAAGGAATGACAGCCAGCAGAGATGCTACCTCTGCAGCTATAACAGGGACTGCCTGCCCTGTAGCTGGCCATCAGGAGAAGTGGCAAGACACAGAGTGATCTCACCTTACCCCAGGAGCAGCAGCAGTCTTCTAGGTTCCTTTTCTTTGGTGTTTTTGACACAATTTTAAGACTGACCATAAGGACCAAATTATGTCTGCACTGTGTGGACTACATTAGGTGTCTAATTAGAAAATGCCAAAGAGCTTCTTGTTAAGTTAGCCTTTCCTCTTCATCCTTCTTTTCATCCTGGGATATGATATTTTTCTTTGCAGAAATGAGAGTGTTCCAGTGTAGTTGGTTTTCAGCAGCTTACAGAAAGAGAGAGAAAGAGAGAGCCTCTGTCACTCTTCTTTTTAATATCTACGTATGAGTTGAACTTTGTTTATATGCTTGCCAGAGTATGGCATAGGTCTTTGTATAAAAAAAAACTTTCCCATTTTATTGGTTTCATAAGAAACACTATAAAGAGGTCATCAAAGAGGTCATCATAGCCTAGCCCAAGACTTGCTCCATCCAAGGACCTGGGCCCATTGCCTCCCTCCCCTCTAGAACATACGGTGTCTCAGTTTCCTTCTGCATGCCCTGTGTTTGCTAGGGTCTTTGCTCTATCTAGATCAGAGCCTAAACACACACGTGAGACTCCAGCCTACATGTGTTTAACTCAGAGACTCAAGACTGAATATAGCCAAATTCTAAACAAAGCAAGCAAAACTCAAAAACACTTGCATGTATTTTTCCATCTCTTTTCTTCCCTCATCACTCTTCTTGATGACTGTTTATTTTTCAATATTTCTCAGCAACACAAGCAGTTTTGTTTCCGATCTGTTTCCTATCACTTCTCTCCAAACAGCCAAAGGCAGTGAAGCAGAAGTAAGACTGCCATCTTGTGCTCAAGATGGTTATCATGTTATCATTGTTTTTTCACAGATCAAAAATGATTTGTGGGGTTTGAGAGAAAAAGGCCTTGGAGTCCAAGTCCGATGTTCCCTGACCTAGGTTTTCCCAGAAGCTTTTGAACCCTCCCACCCTTTGGCATTGCTCTTTCTTGGCCTTCACGCTCCAGATGCCATGAGTCATCCTTAGTCAAAAGCCAACTTTTTTTTTAAATGACTTTAAGTGTGACTTAGAATAATTATAGTTCAGACGCCACCACTTATATTTTAGGACTGAGCTCAGAGGCCCAACTCAGAAAGACAGGCACTTAAGGACTAAAGCATGACAGATTATTCAAAATCACAGACCTAGTGGGTCTTCTCTGCACCCTACCACCACTTCGGTGTTGGAAGCCCACCACTCACAAATGGCATGCTGCATGCTAAGCCTTCAAGATGGCTGGAAGTCCTGTAGGGTCAGGATGTCACAGGGCCTAGGAACAACACCCAGTGACAGGCCACTCTCAGGTGATACTTCCCTACCAATCAATAATCAATGGGCTTAAATCAATAATCTGAGAAACAGCAAAGGAGAGAGAGAGGAGAAATGGAAGAAAAGAAAGAACCACAGGCCAAGAAGAAAAACCTAAGAAGGTCACGAATATAAGGATTTAAGGGGAATGATGAGAGCACTACATAGGAACAAGCATTGGACAACTAAAGCAATAATGCAAGGAAAATAATGACAGGTGACACTGACAAGGGCCCTCAGTGTTGGAGTGTTGGCAAGGATTGGTGGAGACCGTTGTGAGCTGGAGAGAGCATGTCTCATTTAAAGAAACAAGCAGCTCCATGCAAGGACACAGATGCCAGGCAGGAATGTGGGGCTACTATCACTGAATCTTCTGATTTTTAAAAAGAATTTGTAGATCCACATTTGCACATTAAATCTTCAAATTTGTTTTAAGTTGATTCAAGATATTTTTTAAGAACACTGTGTGGGACAAACATATCTGCAGGATTATGTGGACTGTGGCTGCTTGTTTAAAGACCTTCCTCTATGCTGACACAAAATTTTATTGATAGGTAGGTACATGAATAGATACCATAGCTGTAGCTCCATGTCATCTCCCTGTGTCCCATTCAAGAAAGTTTATGAAAACACAAGTAAGGGAATATCATGAATGGTACAACTGACTGCAGTCATTTCTTTTTAAAAAACGTTCACACAATTGTATGTTCATACGCAAAAATAGTAATAAGTTCAACCTACACTTTACACCTCATACAAAAATTTATCCCTAATGGAACAGGGACTTAAATGTAAAATTATAGAATATTTAGAAAAAACAATCATGGAAGAAAATGTCTGGGACCTAGGGTTAGGTAAAGAGTTCTGAGATTTGACACAAAAAAGTATTATCCACAGGAAAAAATCAACTACACTTCATCAAAACTAAAAATGTCTGTTCTGTGAAAGATCTGTTAAGAAGATTAAAAAACAAATGACAGTCTGGAAGAATATATTTGCAAGCCACATAACTAACAAAGGAACTTATATCTTGAATCTGTATCTCTACAAGGAACTCTCAAATCTCAACATGAAGAAAAAATTCAATAAAAAAAATAACTTAGACATGAATAGTTATTTCATTGAAAAGGAATTAAGTAGATAGTAAATAAGCACACAAAGAGGTATTCAACATCACTAATCATTAAGAGAAAATTAAAACCACAGTGGCAATATCACAACACACCTCTGAGAATGGCTAAAGTGAAAATTATATTAACATCAAATGTTGGTAATGATGCACAGAAACTGGGCGACTCATACATTGTTGGTAAAAATGTAAAATGGTATAGCCACCTTGAAGAATAGTTTCATAATTTTCTCTAAAACTAAAAATGTACTTTCCATGTAGCCCAGCAATTGCACTTCTGAGCATTCATCCCAGAGAAAAATTAAAAACTACATTCACAAAAAAACTTTACCTGGATGGTCATAGCAGCTTTATTCATTATGGCCCAAAATTGGGAGAATTTCTAACTTTTGTCAATTTATGAATGGTTAGACAAACCATGGTACATCCATACAACGGAATACTTTTCAGTAATACTTAAAAAATGAACTATTGATATACACAACAACTTTGATGTACCTCAAGGGAATTATGCTAGGTGATAAAAGTTGATCTCAAAAGGTCAACTACTACAAGATTCCATTTATGTAATGTTTTGAAAATCAGTTATTTCAGGGACTACCAGACAAAGCTACAAAAACATTAAATAAAATACTTAGGAATAAGTTTAAACAAGGTGCTGAAAGATCTGTGTACTGAAAACTATAAAACACTGATGAAAGAAATTGAAGAAGATGGCTGGGTGCAGTGGCTCACGCCTGTAATCCTAGCACTTTGGGAGGACAAGGCAGGTGGATCACTTGAGGTCAGGAGCTCAAGACCAGCCTGACCAATATGGCAAAACCTCATCTCTACTAAAACTTCAAAAATTAGGCAGGCATGGTGACGGGTGCCTGTAATCCCAGCCCTTTGGGAGGCTGAGGCAGGAGAATCACTTGAATCCAGAAGGTGGAGGTTGCAGTGAGCCGAGATTGTGCGCCACTGCACTCCAGCCTCAGTAACAGAGAAAGACCCTGTCTCAAGAAGAAAAAAAAAAGAGAGAGAGAGAGAAATTGAAGAAGACACAAATAATTAGAAAAATATCCTGTGTTCATGGATTAGAAGTACTAACATTGTTAAAAATACTCATAGTACCCAAAATGATCTACAGATTCAGTACAACCCCATCACAATTCTAAGGACATTGTCTCACAGAAATAGAGAAAAAATTCTAAACTTTTCATGGAAACACAAAAGACCCTGTATAACCAAAGCCATCTTGGGCAAAAAGAACAAAGCTAGAAGTGCCACGCTACCTGATTTCAAAATCTACTACAAAGCTATAGTCATCAAAAGAGCATGATATTGACATAAAAACAGACACATAGACCAATGGAACAAAATAGAAAACCCAGAAATAATTTAATTTAATTTAATTTGATTATTAAATTACTTCTGGGTTTTTTTGTAATTTGATTTATTCATTATCGAAAAGAAAAAAACATTACAAATGTTGGCTAGGATGCAAAGAAAAGGGAACTCTTTTACACTGTTGGTGGGAATGTAAACTAGTACAGCCATTAGGGAAAATTGTATGGAAGTTCCTCAAAAAACTGTAAGTAGAACTATCATATTATCCAGCAATCCCACTACTTGGAATTTGTCCAAAGGAAAGGAAATCATTGTCGTGAAGAGACATTGGTGTCTCCTCGTTTATTGCAGAACTATTCACAATAGCCAATATATAGAATCAAATGTATATCAATCAACATATAGGATAATCTGTTGTCCAACAACAGATGAATGGATACAGAAAATGTGATATATGTGTGTGTGTGTGTGTGTGTATATATGTGTGTGTATATGTATATGTGTGTGTGTATTGTGTGTGTGTATATATATATACACACATATATATACACATATATATACATATATATACACACATATATACATATATATATACACACACATATATATACACACACACAATGGAATACCATTTAGCCATAAACAAAGAGGAGGTAGGAGGAATGAGTTCCAGTGTTCTGTGCCACTGTAAATGACTATCCTTAGCAATAATAGATGATACAGTTGTATGTAGCTGACAGCACTGACAGATGGCCACCCCAGTCATTGCCCTATGGGCTCATAAACACAGTGGTTCTGGTGGCAAGATTATTCATAGGCTCAGCAACATGGACTTCCACCCATCAAAGCTGAGCTGGCTACGGCCACTGCTGAGGGCTCAATTTAGCACAAGTAGGGACCAACCCTGAGCTCCTGATATGGGATGATTTTCTGAGGAGTTCAGCCACTCCTAATTGCAGATTGATTACATTGGACCATTTCTATCATGAAGGAGGCATTGTTTTTGTTCGCACTGGAATAGACACTTACTGTGAATATGGATTTACCTTCCCTTCTACCAAAACTACCTTCTGTGGACTTACAGAATGTCTTATTTACTGTCATGGTATTCCACACAGCATTGCTTCTGACCAAGGAATTTACTTCACAGCCAAAGAAGTGTGGCAATGGGCTCATGCTCATGGGATTCACTGGTCCTACCATGAAGCTAAAGCATTTGGGTGAATCCAACGCATTTGACTTTAGAATGGTGGGAAACATGATAGAATGATAGAACTGTGGAATGGCCTTGTGAAGAGTTAGCTACATACAGCATCAGCTAGGTGACAAAACCTTGCCGAGCTAGGATAAGGCTCCCCAGAAGGCAGTATATGCTCTGAATCAGTATCCAGTATACAACACTGTTTCTTCCATAGCCAGGATGCACTGGTCCAGGAATCAACAAGTAAAAATGGAAGTGGTCTCTCTCATGATTACCTCTGGTGATCCACTAGCAAAATGCTTGCTTCCTGTTCCCAAGACTTAATGTTCTGCATGCAGGTGTTCAGGTCCAGAGGGAGGAATGTTTTCTTTAGGAGACACAACAGTGATTCCTTGACCTGGAAGCCAAGACTTCTACCTGGTCACTTTCGGTTCTTGATGTGACTGAGTCAAAAGGCCAAGAAGGGAACTATGATGTGGTCTGGGGTGATTTATCTTCACTACCGAGGGAAAATTGGATTACTGCTCCACAATGGAGGTAAAGAAGAGTATGTCTGGAATAAAGGCAATCCCTTAGGGCATCTTAGTATTACCATGCCTTATGATTAAGGTCAATGGAAACTAGAACAACCTAATTCAGGCAGGAATGCTAATGGCCCAGACCCTTCAGGAACAAAGGTTTGGGTCACCCCAACAAGTAAAGAACCATGACCACTGAGGTGCTTGCTAAAGGCAAAGAAAATACCGAATGGGTAGTAGGAAAATGTGATTATAAAAACCAGCTATGGCCTCGTAGTCAGTCACAAAAATGAGGACAGTAATTGTCATGAGTATCTCCTCCTTATTTTGTTATGACTATATTTGTGTGTGTGTGTGTGTGTGTGTAGATAGATAGATAGATGCATTAAGCAAATACCTTTGTTTTCTTTCCTCTCTTATTCCCTTATCATGTAACATCAAATATATTGACTTTAAGTACTGTTAATTTTACTTAAGTACTTAAGTACTGTTAATTTTACATTATAGTATTTAAATGATAAGATGTCAGGAGAAGAGTAAACATTATTCAAGGATTTTTACCTCCTCTTCTGGGAAAGAGATTAGTGCATTTATAGTTGTATGCAGGATAGTTGAATCCTGTTAGGCAGAATTATGACCTTGTTATTTTCTTTATTTGGAAATTAAGCATGGTTTAAGGAGATGCATATGAGTGCCAAGTTGACAGGGGTGGACTTGTGATGGTTAATTTTACGTATCAACTTGACCGGGCTAAGCAATGCCCATATAGCTGGTAAAACATTATTTCTGGATATGTGAGGATATGTCCACAACAGATTAGCATTTGAAACATAGACTGAGGAAAGAATACCCATTCTCGCCAATGTTGGTGGGCATTATCAAATCCATCGAGAGCCTGAATAGAATAAAAAGGTGGAGAAGGGGTGAATTTGCTCTCTCTCTGCTTGAGCTGAAACATCCCTCCTCTCTTTGCCCTCAATCATTGGCAGTTCCAGTTCTTAGGCCTTCAGACTTGGACTGGGACTTACACACTCCATTCCCTGGTTCTCAGGCCTGCAGACAGACTCACACCATCGGCTTCTGTGGTTCTTAGACCATGGGTTTCGACAGAGGTATACCGCTAGTTTTCTGGCCTCCCATTTGCAGATCATAGATTGTAGGACTTTTCAGCTTCCATAATCATGTGAACCAGTCCTTCATGATAAATCTCCTTCTACATCTCTCTATATAACCTATTAGTTCTGTTTCTCTGAAGAACCTTGACTAATACAGACCTCAAGGGAATTATGCTGAGTGGTAAAAGTCCATCTCAAAAGGTCAACACTCTACGATTCTATTTATATAATACTTTCAACATCACAAGATTATAGAGATGGAGAACAAATGAGAGTTAGGAAGTGGGAGGAGAGAATGCTGTAATGCAGGCATGGCTGTGAAGGGTTAGCATGATGCAATCTTGTGATGATGGCATAGTTCTGCATCTTGATTGTGAATGGTAGTTACATGAGCTACACATGTGATACAGTTGCATACAATTACACACACACACAAGCAGTACATTTGTAACTGGTGAAATCTAGGTCAGTTCTATAGATCATACCAAGGTCAGTTTCCTGGTTTTATAGGGGTCCATATTTATACTAGATATCAGTACTGGAGAAAGCGAGAGTAAGAGAAGAGATCCATGGAACCTGCTTATATATATTTTTTGTAATTTCTTCTGAGTCTGTAATTATTTTAAAATAAAAAGTTTTTAAAATTCAGAAACTTCAACACATTAACCATTATTAACAATCCTTTATGCTATACCTTGCAACAGAACACAACACACTGTGCATCATTACACCTGAAGTGAAAACCCAAGCTATCCTATTGCCTTCCCTTCAAAATTGATTGCACTTAAACAATCTCATACAGCAGCTTTCACAATTACTGACTAATTCAATGGCCCCTGAAGAAGCTAATTCAAACATCCCCAGAACAAAAGGGCCTTTGTGATTCTAACAATCCCATCGTTTTCGGACTTTTCCTCATGTTAAGTGAACTGTGAGTCACCTGCATTAATGATGAACTGATGAATAATGAATGTTCACAAACACAGTTGAGTGAGCTGCTCAATGTATTGGGATAAACTAACTGTTCTTAGAAACAACCCCAAATTCCAAGTGGCCTGAGACAATAAAAGTTTATTTCTCACTATGCAAAGTTCAAAGCACATATTTCTGATTGGACGTGTCTCCTCCCACAGTGACTCAGGGATCAGGGCTCCTTTCATGTAATGTCTACTTCATCTTTAATAAAAATTTGCTCTTGCATCACCCACCTACAAAGAGTGGGGAAGAGAGGAAATATACTGAATAGGACGGGATGCTTTCTCGGTCAGCCCTAGAATGGCTGCATCATTTCCTGTGGCATTCTTCACACAGCTCCACCTAGAAGCAGGTGGACAGGGAAAGGCAGTCTAGTTAAGTGGCCAGGAAGAGGAAATGGGTTTGGTGGGCATACAGCAAATCTCTGCCATGCTAACCTTTCTAGGCACACTCTTCCTGGAAATGGACGTGTATTAGTCCGTTTTCACACTGCTGATAAAGATATACCTGGGTAATTTATAAGGAAAAAGAGATTTAATGGACTCATAGGTCCAGGTGACTGAGGAGGCCTCACAATCATGGCAGATGGTGAAAGGCACATTTTGCATGGTGGCAGACAAGAGACAATGAGAGCCAAGTGAAAAGGGTTTCCCCTTATAAAACCATCAGATCTTGTGAGACTTATTCACTACCAAGAGAACAGCATGGGGGAAACCACCCCGATGATTCAATTATCTCACACTAGGTCCCTCCCACAACACATGGGAATTATGGGAGCTACAATTCAAGGTGAGATTTCTGTGGGGACACAGTCATACGACATCCACAAGTTAGATGCTAAATGACTGAAAAGGAGATTAGGTGAGCAACAAGGGATTAAAGTAACTAGGGGGTGGGACACAGAAGGTTCTATGTAAGAAGCTTTATTTTCAGGACCAACCAGAAAATCGTACGTTGTTGACATTCAAAAGGATCTCGAAATTTATAGAAGGCTGAAAATTGCTCACAGCTACTGTGGTGTGATCCCATATGTTTTGCCGGTTGTTTTTCTCATTACTTATTCTAACACTGTCCTGATAATTATTCACTGCATGTAACCATTATTCACTGTAAATTACCCAGACCTCAGTTCTCCCCTTCCATTTATTGAATGTGGAATAATTTGCCAAACGGAGCCGAAAAAGAGGAAAATTATCCCACTAAGTCTCTCCCTCACACCAATATGAAGCTAGAGCTGAGTGAGAGCATAGAATATCCACGGCTTCCAGAACGCAAACTCTTCTAGTCACCTTTCTCAGCACTACAGAGAATGGCCAGTATTTGCAAACAAGAAATTCAGTTGAATTATGGGAAGAATAGACCCAGTAACATACCATGTCCTTGGCCAAATTCCCAACTGGGCCAAATTAGACCTCTCATTGGCACAGATGGGTTATAAAAAGACTTAAGTCATCGTAAGAATGAAGGAAACAGGAAGGAAATCTTCTAAATATTTGACAGTCCCTTTTCCAACCCAAGAAGGGAACATGGTTTGTTTCATCCAATACTGCCCCCAAATGCCCTCAATTTCTCTAATGTCCTCCTAAAAAGAAAGAAAGTATTCTTGCTTATGGGTGAGAAGCAAGGGTCTTAGAGGCAGTAGATACCCAGGAATATTGCTAATTGTTTAATCTGTGTGTTACACAGCCCTTTCTGCTCACTACTGCAGGTAAAAATGCTCTCAATAGGAGTAAGATCCCACTTTAGGCAATTGGAGGAGTTTGTGAAAATTACACGATGGATGTGCCAAGTCTACACATACATAAGTGGTCAGTCATAGTCATATCTTACTGCAAAAGTGAAGGGAAGAAATGTAGTTCTTAAAAATTTAGCAGAAGCAAATAGAGATTGATACTCTGGTTGAAACTGTTTTGAAAAAAACAACAACACTCTATTGCTCAAGAGAGCCATGAAAAATTAGATGATCAAGCCCATCATTTTAAGTCAACCGAAAACAATTTTTTTGTCCTCTCTTGGTACTTTGATGACAGTAGCCCAACTAACTTTGTTACTTCTAGCATCCTATTGTAAAGAAGCTGTCAGAATCACTGTTAACTTGTTATGTGACCCAGTGAACAAATGAGAGAATTTTGGCTTGGAAAATCACACAAAAATCTGTTAAAAAGATAGTCATAGTTATGTGTAAACATCAAATCTAGGGGATTCCTGTATAAAAACATAAATAGAACTCCAAATTTCTCAACTTGATTTTTCATAGCTGTAAGAATGCATACTTTTTGTTTTATTTTGATTTTATGTGTGTGTCTGTGTGTGTGTGTGCATGTATTGGCACACCGACCTCACCAATGCACTGTATGTTAAAATATAAAAATTCACCAACATTATTTTATAAAATCACTAATCAGTATTAACTTCAATGAGTTTTGACAAACCTATACAATGGGGTTACAGATCAGAGGTCAGCAAAGTTTCTCTATAAAGGGCCAAATAGTAAATACTTGGACCTTTGTGAGTCAAATGGTTTCTGTGGCTCTATGTAACTCTGCCATTGTAGCATGAAATCAAGCCTAGACAGTACATATATGAATGAACATGTCTATATTCCAAGAAAATTTTCCTTACATGTGACAAGTAGGATTTGACTCACAGGCTGTAGTTTGCAGACTCCTCTTATAGATTAATCTCCTATAAAAGTTACAGCTCTCTGCAGCTGTTCAGTTTTCCCCTTAAATAAAAGTGTTTTTCATTATCAAGAAACTAATGTTAATGGCAATTACTTTATGACAATTTCCTATATAAGACACAAAAGATGTGACCTCTAATTACCCCTTTAAATGGTCTGTCACATTTCATGCATTACCAGGAGGGTTGATATTGTGATTGACTCACTCAGCCTCCATTCAAAACCCTCTAGCATGCCTTTCAGCACTGCAGATGATGAAGCATGAACGACATTTACTAGACTCTCTTGCAGCCAGAGTTCCAGAGGTCAATATGCTATTTCTTGACTGTGGTGAGGTGGCAGTTCCCTTGAAAGTCTAGGTATATGTGTAACTGAGGGAGTTATTCTTGTAGGTTCAAGTTATAACCTGTTTATCAGCTCTCCCAATGGTACTGTGAGCTAGATAGATTCATCAAATATTGCTTTTTGCCTAAACTGGAGAGACTGAATTCTGTTCTCTATTGCTAATAACTGTGACTAATACTAGGGATGGTTATATTAGAAAATTAATAGCAAGCATCTCCAAAATGATACATATAAGCACACACACATACACACACACACACACACACACATATATTTGCATTTTATGTGTTTGTATCTTTATAAATTTTATATATTAATTTTACTTTTTTGTCATTAAAATGTTGCATGTGGTAAAATATATATATTTAAGATTTATATATAAATACTGTTTCACCACATGTAACATAATACTTTAACAACAATAAACTTCCAAGATATAAAAAATGTACTTTGATAATGTAGTCAAATTAAAATCAAAAAGTTATAAATTCTAAGATCTTTTTCAAATTGCATATAACTTGACAGATTCTTCCTGGAAAGGAATTTCTTTAAAGCAAGTTTACCTGCAGCAAAATATCAGAAAATGATGTTTATCACTGTGACTTCACCCCTTTTCTTATACTAAGACTCCATTACCTGCAATAAAATGACTAAAGACTCAGATGGTGAATTAAAAAAATCTTTGAGCAACTAGATGTAGTGGGTGGTGTGGCTGAATTATGGGTCTGATTGGTCCAGGGATCCATTATTGTTGTTAACAAAGAAGTCTTCTATTGGGAACATGTTAAAGACTAAAGAAGCAGACACTGTATCATCAAAGTAATAATTTTTTTACTTCCAATGCTAATCAAAATGGTTCCAGAGACATATATAAGGCAATTTTATTTGCCAGTCTAACATAAAATCTACCAAAAGGAGGAAATATCTACCTATTGATCAGTAATTTAAATTTGTCCTCTTACAAATATAGTTATATGATTTTAATGCTCTCTCTATATCCACCCATGAAGACTTTGTCTAGAATACACTAGAACATACCAGAACCTTCTGTTTGCCTCTATCAATTCCCCACTTTGCTCATGGACATGTTTCAGGCAAGGGAACATGATTCTATGACATCAGTGATCTATTTTTTATTTCTTTACTTAACCCAAAGCTTCACAACCCAAATATCTATTCCCAACATATCAGCTTCATCAACTTTTTTAACTCTTCCTAACAGCTAGTTTCCTGTCTTCAGAAATTTCTTAACAAAATGTCAGGAACATTATTTCGGTGGACTTTAAAATGTTTATATTTTAATTTCCTGGTTTATAAAATATTAAAAATTGTGATTATTAAGTCTGAGGAAACATGAGAAACAATGAAATAAGGATCCTCTCTGAACCCAAGATAGATATTATAACCAACAATCATCAAGCATTTACAAGGAGCCGGTTGTTGTCTCATTTCATTCTGACACCAACTTAAATGATGGATATTATTATAATCCCCATTTGACAAATAAAGAAATTGAGGCTCAGAGATGTTAAGTAACATGCTAACGCCATACAAGTGGGAAGTGACAGAGCCAGGATGCAACCCCATGTCTGTCTGCTCCAGTCACTGCCCTCAATTACCATGTCAGGGTCGCCTGAATGCCAGGCAGTGACAATGTGTTTGGCAGTCAGCCGTGCCAGTAAAAAAATGTATTCAACTTCTTGAAATTGGGAGATTGCATACTTCTTACTGATTTTGATTTTAAACTTTTCTTCTTTGTATGAAATAGTGGTTTACTACATAATCAGTAGTAGCTATTCTCTGACATTACAGTGTACTGTGGCATAGGTAGGCAGTCCTCCTAAGGAGATCACCTCCAAGTAGTAACTCAGGAATCCAGGCAACATCTATTGTGAGGATCCACCACCTTGGAGTTCTTCACTTCAACCAGGGGCATGAGGAATGGGAGAAAGAGTGAAGAAAAACTCTGGTTTTAATTGTCTTGTCCTGAAATTGAGCCAAGTCATATCTGTTTATATTCCATCGGCCATAACCTAATTGCATGGCCCTATAAAAATAGGAAAAAGACTGGCAAATATAGTCTTCCCGTGTGCCCGTAAAGAGAGGAGAACCTAACATTGGTGAACACAAGCAATGGCTACAAGAGTTATGTATCAATGATCAACGTCTGTACTTAGCAAAATCAGCTGTTGACAATGCCATTTTGAAATATTATTATTATTCCTTTACCTTACTGGTGCATGAGTCCAAAACTCTCTACTGAATCCTGATCAACATGGTACATGGAAGAAAAAAAATGTTCAGATTAATTAATTTTTTTATTACTGAAAAGAATGTTTTATTTTATATACCATGAGCCATGAATTTTTGTCATTAGTTACTATGCGAATGCCTACTGCCATTATCCAAATAGCATGACCATTTTATGTCTACAATTCACTTTTATAGTTCGAGTGTGGCAAATGAGGGGGCAAATAATTTGACTGGAACTGAGCAAAAATAAGTTTTATATCAATATTATTAAAAAGACAGACTGTTACTAATTTCTACTAATACTTCTTTCTCATCACGCATTCTGTACAGCATAGTCCCCAGTGTATCCCAGATCCTATATAAAGAATAATATGCAGTATTTAAAAGAATGGTTTTATTATTAATAGATTATCAACATCAATAAGTAAATATACAAATCTCCTCTGTTTATAATAAAACATATCCAGTAGAACCTTCAATCCCAAACTCAAAAACTTATATTTTTTAGAACATATATATTCAATTTATGGAATGAAAAGAATTAATATAATTATTTTCTTAGAATAGGTAATTCAATGTCCTCTTAAGTATATCTTGTATATATTGTGTAGTCACCACATTGATTCAAGGTGGTTCACACGACAAGGAGTAGGAAGGAAACAACAAAGTGTTCACAATCTTAAAGGAAAATGTTGGCACACACCTGTAGTAGTCCCAGATACTCAGGAGGCTGAGGTGGGAAGACTGCACTGAAGCCCTGGTGGTTGAGGCTATAGTGAGCCATAATTGCACCACCGCACCCCCACTTGGGTGATAGAGCAAGACCCTGGAAAGAAAAGAAAAGAATAGGAAAGAAAAGAAAGAGAGAGAGAGGGAAAGGGAGGGAGGGAGGGAGGATGGAAGGAAGGAAGGAAGGAAGGAAGGAAGGAAGGAAGGAAGGAAGGAAGGAAGGAAGGGAGGGAGGAAAGGAGGGAGGGAGGGAGGAAGGAACAAAGGAAAGAAGGAAGGAAGGAAGGAAAAAGGAAGGAGAAGGAAAGGAAGGAAGGGCAGACAAAAATTTAAATATCTAAAATTGCAATGGTATTTCCAGAGCATTGTCCAAAGTTTCAGCTTTTGGATTGACTGCCAATTTCCCAATTTTAACAGTGAGGTCTGGAGGAAATTTTAAAATATTTTATGTAACTGATCAATAAAAAGTGGGAAAGACACCATGGCTTCTTGCTGCATGGATATAAACACTAATGTTTTATGTTTCTCATCTCTGATGCCATGGAATTGCCCTCTGGTCATCCTCCACTTAAGTTCAAAACAAAAGTAGGCCAAGAGGTAAATCATTGACTATTTTAAATAATCTTCCAGAGAGAGTATTTGTTCAACTGGAAAACTCTGAGGGCTGAGAACTTTGACAGTAATCTGCAAATCCACTAAACTCATCTGGTTTTGATTCCCTCATTCATTTGAGTCATCACGAGTCTGAGATGATGTCATGTGTGCCCAAAGTGATTTTTCAAACAATTATCTTTAAGGCTTGATTTGTTAACATTCAGTAACCTTTACACATTGGCGAAGTAAATTCACTACTGAAAGGTTCAGATAAACTTCCAACTCAAAGAGTTTTAAACAGATCTATTGAGGGGAAAAAATCCTTTAATTTCTAGCTTACATCTACAGATTTTTTAATAGCTCAATAAATAAAGACCCCCATCTGAAACTTTTTAATTACTAAGCTCCTTATTAATCCTATTTGATGTCCCATAAATTACATACAACAGGACCATTTTGATAAGGCACTAATAAGATCCTCCAAGCTCCATAGTTTAATTTGCCAATGAACTATGTGGAACATGGATCTCTCATCAGCACCTCAAATTCAACACAACAAAAACTGCATTTGTCATTTCCATAAAACTGACTTTCTGCTCAATTGTAACTCCATTCACTCAAGCTCAGAACCTTTAAGTCATCTTGTACGTTTTTTTCTCTTCTCCCACCACACCTAAACGGTTGCCAATTCCGTTAGTTATTTCTTTGAAATAGCTCTTGAATTTGTCTCTTTATTTCCAGGCTATTGCCATTACTTCAGTTCAGGTATTTATTTACTTCAAGTCTAGACCACCAAGAGAACTTTCTTACTGGTTTGTCAACCACTTTCTTCCCATCTATCTATGGACGGACTCTGTTCTTATCTGCCACTTACCTATTTTAAAAATCTTTTCTTGGGTTCACATTCCCATTTCCAAACTTAATCTGGCCTCAAGACTCTTTAAGAGTCTCTGGGGACCGGGCGTAGTGGCTCACACTTGTAATCCCAGCACTGTGGGAGGCCGTTGTGGGCGGATCACTTGAGTCCAGGAGTTCAAGACCAGCCTGGCCAACATGGTGAAACCCCATCTCTATTAAAAACACAAAAACTAGCTGGGTGTGGCAGCAGGTGCCTGTAATCCCAGATATTCAGGAGGCTGAGACAGGAGAATCACTTGAACCAGGAGGTGGAGGTTGCAGTGAGTGGAGATAGTGCCATTGCAATCCAACCTGTCGGCAAGAGCGAAACTCCGTCTAAAAAAAAAAAAAAAAAGTCTCTGGGGCTAACATTTTTATAACAGTATTTCTACCCTACCTCTGTGCATGCCCTGACATAAAATCTAGCCAAAGTACACTTCTGGTTTCCCAAACACGGCTTAGAAGTTCTCCCTCCCCAGCTTTGCTCCTGTCTCTCCTGCTCACCTGGTGTGTTCTTTCTTCTCCCCATCTCTCCTCCATCTGCTACCACTTATCAAACCTGGATCCTTAGAAGTTCAACTCAGTGTTGTTTCTACCTTGGAAATCCTGTGACACTTTAATGGAAGTTATTTCTCCCTTCTTTTACCTACTATATTTTTTTGTTTGTTGCACTCCATGTACATTGATCTTATGTTGCCTTATATCCTTTCAAATATCTTTATTCCTCACTAGGTTTTAAATCCCCAATTCCTAGTCAGCCTTTTATCTTCCACAGCTTTTCCTGCTGTATCTAAGAGCTCCCTTCTTTGTTGAGCAAATACCTACTTATTCTTCAAGACCTATCTCATCTATCATGTCCTCAGAGAAGCATTTTGTGATTTTCCGAGGAGTTACTTTATGCATAGTTTTCATGCCTCATTTCCGGCTCTCATTCCCAACATTATAAATTTTTGCTTACATATTATTTACCCTACTGGAAGATAAGAATGATCATGTCTTATTTGGTCTTTTTGATCTGTGTATTATCTCAAGCCTACTATAGAACCTGTGTGACGTATACTACACAGGAACTGTAGTAAGCTTGGCTGTGTTAAGATAAATTTTTACAAGGTGGCTCCATTAACCTGGTTTTACCCTCAATAGCCTAATAGACAGGATCCACCTGGAATTATTAATTATTGTAAAAATTTGGCAACAACTTGAATATCTCAATTTGAGGATAGTTAAGCCCATACCATCACATTCAACATTGTTTTGCAGCCATTTAAAATTATGTTTATAAAATGCTAAACTACACAAAAATTTAAATGTTGTATTGTTCAGTCAACAAATCTTTACTATTAGCACAAAAATTAAAATGTAAATATATATATGATGACCATAATTATATAAAACAAATGAACAGACATGAGAACTATTGCCAAGAGAAAAAATAAAATATCCCAACTCTTAATAATGGTGTTTAGGTAGTAGTAAAGTCTTTTCTCCTCCTTCTGTTCTTTTTTCCATATCTTCTAAATAATATGTATCTTTTCTTATAATCTAAACAACACAACAGATTTTTAAAGCCTATATAAACTATCATTCCCAGATCAGTTTATAGGGTAAATTTTTGTATTTCAGATTTTGATTTTGATCAAATTTTTATATTTCACCTTTTTTTATTAATGTTTTCCCTGTATTCCCTTTACCTCTACCATCCCGTTAATAGCAAAGTTGTCTGTGCTTTAGGTCTTCAGGCTCAGTCAGCATTACTCAAAATGAATTAACAGCTGCTTTGTCAGAGAAAGGGATATTTGTCAGAGGTCAAGCGACGAAGCCATCAAACTCTGCTGTGAGTTGCCTTTCACCTCTGTAGGACTACACCCAAGATTCACCAATGAGGTAGAAAATACCATTCTTTCCTTAGAGTAACATTCTTTTTAACATTTTTTGGACCGAAAGAAAAAAAAAATCTCAGTGTCTTTGCCTCTCTCCCTGTTATTCTGCCCCACTTTCTTCTTTCTCCTACTCTCTTTTCCAAAAATAAACTGCAAAGCACTTAGAGATTTTTAGAGTTAGGCATAAGGTATAAATGGCCACTCTTTGGTTTTACAGATTAATGTGAAAGTTTTTACTGTTTGCCTTCCAAATTTTTCTGGTGGGTATATTTCCCCATTTGAGATGCCTTTGAGAGCACATCAAACCATTCTAGCAAGGCCTTTCCTTCAGTGGGATTCACAGCAGAGTAATTTAATTTTGTGATTACTAAATTACTTTTCTTAGGGCAATAGATATCTGCTTTTTCTTTTCTGTGGTTTTCTTCTCCTTCTCCTTCTTCTTCTTGCCATATATGCTAGCGGATTGGGGTTGTATCACATGCTGCTATTCAAGCACAAAGGTGATGATACAGACTTACTGCTGAAATTACTTTTTAATGCGATCAATCTCAGACTTGTGATTATAACATACCTGCTTCCTTGCCTCTTCTTTCCTATTAAAAATAGTTCCCAAACATGCATCTGCAATGCCCTGATGATTTGACCAATGAACCAACAGATTGATGACAATGGAATCCATGACAGTTTACTTTTTAATGATGGGCTAGGCAGTTAAATGATAAACTGAGTTGTGAAAAGGAAAAATATGTGATTGTGTGGAACATGATCAGACACTGCAAATCGACTTGTCTCTGAACCAAGAAAGCATTGCAGCAAAAACTCTTACTCTTTAAGTCTTTTAGAAAAGATAGAGTAAGAGAACGTTTTCTGTTCCAGTAAAGGATGGCTTTGGGAAAGGAATGGTTAGCATGACATCAAGATTCAGGAACATTCCAATCACTGACGGAAAATGAGCAACACATTTTCCAAACATTTGCTGAAATTATTAAATAAAAAAGTTTCTATTCAAAGTAGGTGTTTACTAGAAAATGGGGAGCAAGGGATCAATGAGGATGAGGAGATGTTGTCATGGAAACAGCCCTTTCCTAACATTTGCCTTTCAAGGACTTTTGAGGCTTTCATGTATATTGAATTTTTAATAATTTTCTAGATAAGTGACCTATTTGTGAACACCATTCATAATTGAAGAAAGAGTGCTGTGTAGAATTTGGATTTCAATAACTGTAATTAGAACTCTCAGTAATTTTCTTTGAAACAGAATTTTTGCTTCAACACCACTTAGGGATAGAGAAAAAAGGCAAATCTTTGAAGAAGACAGCTTATCAGCCATACCTTCATTTCAGAGAATAATAGAAAAGGGAGATGAGGAGGGCTGTGGAAACAATATGGAACCTCGAAGATTTTTGTGGCAAGTCCAAGAGATTCTCAGGCCCCCTGAGCAGGCAGAAAGAAATGTTTTTCACCTGATTCCTCAGTGAGAGTCATCCTTTTATATTCCAAGGGGAATGGTTAGATACGTTCTCACAGGCATCTCAGATAGGAAGATGTACCTATGAGAAACACTTGGAATGCAAACAGTGAAACCTTTTGCATTAGTCTAGAAAACCCAAGAGTGGCCTTTTGGAGGCAAACTCCATTTGGAGGCAGCTAATTAAAGTTTCTCTGTGTCCAACAGGAAAAGTCCACCATACAGAGATTAGAGCACTGGTCTCCAGGACCAGCCTAAGCAGGGCCTGCCCCATCCCCATCTGCAGCTGAAGCCTACCAGCTCATTGCCTAGGTATCCTTCGGATCCCCTGTCTTCACGGGCCATTCTTACCTAGTGTACGGATGCTGAGTTTCCTCCTGCACATGCTATCACATGCTGTCCAACTTGTGGTGAACATGCTCAGTTTATGAAAGAGGAAGTTTATAGTGTTATTTACAAATATGGACTCGGAAGCCACACTCCCTGGGTTCAAATCCTGACTCTATAGGTTACTAAGTAACTTGGAGAAGTCACTTGACTACTTTGTGCCTTGGTTTCCTCATCTGTAAAACAGGAATAATAGCAACCTGTACAAAGGACTGTTATGAGGAGGAAATGTGAATAAGTATAAAGTCATTTGTATATTTAAGAGTTTGCCATTGATATTTTTCCAGTATCTTCTCAGAAATTATTTGGAGTTCGCAAAAGTATACTGACATATATTTACGTGTTCAGACTAAATAACTTTATCCTTTATAACTTTCAAATACAATAAGCCACTTCTTAAACACTGTTTTCATAATACAGGTGAAGTAGAGGTGAGATGGTTAGAAAGTGTTGAGGATTGAAAAAAAGAATATCCAAGGGAAAAGTGAAGGATTTCACCCCAAACCATCTTTACCATAAATAAAGCCTAAGCTTTGCGGTGGCTCACGCCTGTAATCCCAGCACTTTGGGAGGCCGAGGCGGGTGGATCACGAGGTCAGGAGTTCAAGACCAGCCTGGCCAAGACGGTGAAACCCTGTCTCTACTAAAACTACAAAAAATTAGCCAGACCTGGTGGCAGGTGACTGTAATCCCAGCTACTCAGGAGGCTGAGGCAGAGAATTGCTTGAACCTGGGCGGTGGAGGTTGCAGTGAGCCAAGATTCCACCACTGCACTCCAGTCTGAGCAACAGAGCAAGACTCCGTCTAAAAAAACAAAAACATAAACATAAACAAACAAAACAAAACAAAAAGCCTAAACTTGTCCACAGAGAAGTGAAAAAGGCACAGCGGTGGAAATGGAAAGGTGCAGCTGAAGCATACACTTGCTCTGCTGCTTGGAGGGACCTGGTGAGCTGACAGCCTCCAAGTGTTGCCTCTGTCAGTGTTTGCCTCAGCATTCAGTCCAGGCCATGTTCTCCTCAGGCGACCCAGACAACGACTGAGCAAGAAAGTGATACAAGGCTCAGGACAAGGGCCCAGCATGAGTCTAATGGACTTCTGGGTTCCAGTGCTTCCCAGGGGGCTGGGCGAGTTGGGACTGCAGCAGGTGCAATGGCTTCCTCCATGGAGCCCTGCTTCCACCCTTCACAGGTGTGACAACCCATAAACCTTCTGCACTCCTGACTCTGTCCCAGTGCTTGCTTCACTAAGAACCCAAACTAGCACTGCATTGCCCAACCTCTTCATTAGGCTGCATTATAAGACACCTCAACTAGTCTAGCCCATGTGGAAAAATCTCCCAGAAGGAAATTTCCAGCATTTCATTTTTTAACACCTAAAATTTACTCTGATTAAGAAAAGAATTGTGTTCATTACAGGAAATTAAAATGTAAGAGAAATTCATAATATAGAAAGTGAATATCTCCTGTGGTCCCAAATCTCTTAACCATGAGGTGCATAACCCTCCAGGTTTTCTATGTATCCCTATGCTTACGTGTCTGACTGTTATTTTGCAAAACAGCATCAGACTACAAACAGTTCTGATTTACAGTGGTTCAACTTGTGAATTTTTGACTTCAACGGTGTGAAAGTGATATGCATTCAGTATGCTCTTTGTCTCCTTGACGTTCACTCAGATGCACTTTTGACTTACAAAATTTTCAAATTACGATAAGTTTATTGTGATATAACATAATGATAGTAAGTCAAGGAGCATCTGTATAGCCTTTTGCAATTTGCTTTTAAAAGTACACACCAGATATTATTATCTATGTCCACACAGGTAGATATAATTTATTTAATTTCCAGTTACATAGTTTCTTTCTATAAATATTCCATAATTTATATAAATATTTCCACACAAATGGACATTTGTATTCCCAGTTTTCCATGATCACAGCAGAACTTTTACACGGTTTAGCTTTACATGTTTAAAGATTCTTGAAAGCGTATTAGTTGAGTTTCATTTTAAATTATTTGTATCCTCTATTTTGGTATTTTGGGGAAAGGGCTATAGAATGGGATTCCAGGGACCGAGTCTATAATTTTGTACCTTAGGTAGTAAGGGTTTGAGCCATTTTCTGCTAAGTAGGGTTTTGCCCAAAGTGGCAAGGAGTTCACATGCTCTATTCAACCTCTTTCTTTTATTTACCTTGTGATCCTATGTGCAAATCAACCTAAGACTGGGGAGGACAAGGGTCAGTGCTGGGGGTGGGCGGTGATGGCTGCTAACTTGCAGGACTGACTCAGTCACTGGCCACATCAATGGCTCCTCCCTTATAGTCTCAAGGTCTCTGTTTTTACAAAGGTCTCCTATAAACACAGAAAGTGTATGCATTAATATTCTAGATTCTATGGAGAATATAAGATGTTCAAATACAGCCTAACCTCTTTTTCAATTATACAAAAGTAAGCTTTTGTTGTCTTTAAGAACTTCTGTTGTACAGGAAACTCCTTTTATCAAACTTTTAAAACAGAAAACAATGACAAAAAAGGTAAGGACATAAAAGCTATAAGCTTCAGCCAATGTTTGCATCACCACCAACTGAGTTTGTTTGGCCAGTGGATCAAATGCTTTTGCCAAGGTGAATTCACCCTGTCAGACATCCCCTGGTCTTCGAGACAGCTTAAGAGCTGCTGTACAATTCCTGCCAGGGCTACTGTAGCAAAAATGTTCTTGGCTTGCCAATGTCGTCTGCATTTGTTTGGTTAAAGGGCCCAAATAGCCCCTAGGAGGCAGCAGGAGAGGTCCCTCAGGCAAGGCTGAAGGGCTAAGAAAGCAAAACAGTGCACAAATACCAATAATTGGAGACCAGGAATTGGATAGAATATACCTATCAGTGACTTACAGATAGCCTTGTTTCCTTTAAATAGCTATTTGGAAATAGTGGGAAGCATTAAAAGTATGCTTTAAAAAAATTAAGTAAACCATTATTTTTTCTTTTAGTCTTTTTTTTCTTTCCTAATTGATCCAGAAAAGCCAGTTATTTACTTCCTAAACTTTTCACTTTATGTATTTATGAAGTTAAACAGTTATGATACAGAAAAGGTGAAAAGCTACACCTAACAAGGTGGTACTCAGACTTTACCATATCAAGACCCACCCAAGAAGCTCACCAACATGGCAGATTCTTTGGTCCCCATGCCAGAATTCTGATTCAGTGCATATAGGACACAGCTCAGGAATCTGCATTTTAATAACTCCAAGTAATTTCATAGGAGGGATAGGGAGACTACACCTTGAAAAGGCTTGCAGGCTTGAAGCCTGAAAGACTCCTTTTTCTATTCCTAGTTTGTTAGTGAGTTTCAACACAGCTTTGGGCCAAGTCACATCCACTGTGTCCCAATTTCAGTCTATAAAGTGGGGCTGATCATATTTGCCACCTACCTCATTAGCATCACATGTAGATCATGAGATAATGCCTGCAAAATAGTTTAACTTCCTCAGTAGAAAGGCGTTATATTTCAAGTATTATCAAGGATTTGTTTCCCGTATTGAGGGATACATTGTTTTTCAGGGGCCCATAAAAAGTGCTACCATTGTTGGAAAATGTGTTTGTACAGTGACTATGCTATAGGTACATACATATTAAACAACTTGCATACTGAAGGAGAATGGGTTTGTGCCTCAACTTTGGCTTAAATCTCACTGACACATGACCAATGTCATTTTTCAACTACAGTCCACATTTTAACATTCCATGGTCTATCAGTCACCATTCTATCAAAGAAACAGAATCAGTAGGAGATATGTTTATACCTATATAAACAAATACATATACATATGTATACACATACGTGTGTATGTGTGTGTAGTGTGTCCAGTCAAGTGCCACTTAACAACAAGGATACACTCTGAGAAATGGATCATTACGCAGTTTTGTCACTATGCAAACATCACTGAGTGTACTTACACAAACCTAGATGGTATAGCCTACTACATACCTAGGCTATACAGTATCCCCTGTTTCTCCCAGCATGTTAGTGTACTGTATACAGTAGGCAATTATAATACAATGGTATTTGTGTATCCAAATGTATCTAAATGTAGAAAAGGTACAGTAAAAAGTATGATATTCTATTCTTATGGGACCACCATCATATATGTTAACTGAAACCTCAGTATGTGATACATTATTGTATATTTGGAGGAAGGAGGGTGAGTTTGTGCAATTCGTGGATTTGCAGGGCAGCCTGGCAGGCTGGAAACTCTTCGGCAGGAGTTGACTCTGTGGTCCAAAGGTGGAATTTCTTCTCCCTCAGAGAAACCATGGATTTCCCCCTAAGCTATTCAACTTATGGATGAGGCCCATCCACCCTCAAGAATAATCTCTTACTTAAGTTCATTGATTGTAGATGCTAACCACTACATAATGCCTTCACAGGAACACCTAGATTCCTGTTTGATTGGACAACTCTCTGCTATAGTCTATCTAAATTGACACATACAACTAACCATCTCTTGAGATGAAATTAAAAGAAACAACAACAACAAAAAATAAACAAAAACTAACCATCACCCATGGCTTCCCAATGTTTCTGATGCTTGCCAAGTAAAGCTATTTATGGGTTGGAAACAAAGATCTATCCAGAGAACTTAATCATTCCATTGGCAAAGCAAAAACTGATATTTATTTTATTATTTTATTACTGTGTAGTTTGACAGGGCAAATAGGCTAATAATTAGATTTTTCATGGGTTGAAACATTCATATGCCATTTTATAGGCACAAGGATATCTAGAAACATGTCCTTTCTCTGTAAGATTTAGGTATTTTATAAGAAAATGCATGAAAATCCTGAGCCTGGAGTAAACAACTGTTGTTTGTGCCTCCTTAATATTCCTTCTTCTAATCACACTACCTAAATTTACCCTATATTTGGTTAGTCTCTCCATCCAGGAAGGAGGCCTGGCCAATCAGAACAAGTGTGTCCCACTCCCCACAGGGATTGGGTCAGGATGGACAGATGACTCAGTCTGGGAATTCTTGCTGGAACCAGCAGAAAAGAGATGCTCTCTTTTAGCTGAAGTTGCAAAGGTGGTAGAGAAAACTCCTGGCACCATTAGTGACTATCTTGCTGCAACAAGAAGAGCTAAAAAAGAAGAGCTGAGATTGAGAGACAGATTCTGAGGACGTAGTTTTAGTGACTGAAAACAGCCATTGTGAAGCCACTTGGATTTTTGGCTCCTTAACCAATTATTCCCTCTCTATGCTTAAATCAATTTGAGTTGTCTGCCTGTAACTTGTCACTTAAAATTTCTGACTATGGTAGGTATCAGTTCTCCATGTTTGCATTTAGGAGAGTATTCACAATGAGTTTGCTCTGCAGAGAATTACAAAGAGAAGCATTTCTTCTGCCCCACTACCCTCGGGCTCATTTTTTCTGCCAGTATCATGATGTTCCCAGGAGTGCAGTTCCAAAGGTGGGGCAGCCAAGGTCATTCCAATTTTTACTGCTGGGAAAAGTGGAGGCCTCTCTCAGCGGTCCCAGTCCCTTCATTGGTGTCTCTCACAGGCAGTTGCTTCCACAAGAGACTCAAGGAAAGGGGGCGGGTACATGTAGAGGGGACAACAACTGCCACAACTTAGATCAACCTCTGTGAACATCTCGGCCAGCACCAGCTACCCCTAAGGTGACATTAGAAGGGAGGGAAAGGAGAAGGCAGGAAGAATGGGAAGAAGAGGGAGAAAGGGAAATGAGGATGAAAATAAACTTTCAGTAAGTTCCTACTATGTGCCAGGCACTGTGACAAATACTTATCACATAGGTTATCTCACTGGATCCTCACCACATGTTCTTTGAAGTCTTCCTATGAAGCACTTGTCATCATCTTCATTTTAATCCATGAGAAAATAATCTTATAGAGATTTAGTAACTTACCCAAAGTCACATACTTAGAGTGTCACTGGCAGAGCTGAATTTTAGACTGGATAATCTGATTCTAATACCTCTCTTTTTGTGTATCCCTTTCTTTGAAAATATGCATATGAGAAACCCCAAAATATAGAAGAGATAAAAGGGGTATGGCCACCTGCCTACCCATTTCTTCCCAACTCCTTGGAAGAGCTTGCCACTTCCCCTGGGAAATGTGGGACTTTGAGAGCACACTTAGAAAAACACAGGCAGGAATGGTGGGAAAGCATCTTCATAATTAGGATTCAGCTCAGACATCAGGTTTTCTTCTGTGATAGAAGGGGGTAAGAAAAATGAGATACATAAATTTTTTTTAAAAAAGAGCTCTCATATCCTTTGTAGTTCCAGTACCTACCTAGAACCAGATATGTTGTCGGTACTTAAATAGATATTTGTTGAGTGAATAAATAAATGAACAACAATGAATGATTAACTTGACTAGTTATAATAAAGGGAAAAAGCTTGGCTTCCTGATTTTATTTCTCCTTGCAATAATAATTTTCCTCCAAATTCTACTTTGGACTATGTTCTCTAAAGCTAGGGCTTTAGTGAGAATTTGCTGGAAGACTGCCTGATAAGATATGGTAGACACATTTATCCACCACTTGATCTCTGGTCTTCATATCAGAAGCAAGGATGTGAAAGGCTTTTAAGATCACTGGGGAATACAATATGGGAGTGGAAGGAAATGTTGAATAAAAAGCAAGGTAAGGATGTACTTTCTTGCATTTCTAATGATGGCATCTAACAATCTGTTAAAAACAAAGTTCTTGGATGCCATTCTAGTTTGCACAACTCAAAAAAAAATGTTTCAGATTGTCATTCCATGAGTTTAAATGCCACAACAGGCCTGAAACCAGAATTTATTGAGTTCCTCACACAGGCCAGCCACTGAAGTAGACAGCTTTTGTTTCTGGCATCCACGTGTACCTCCATAAAGGTAGGCATTGGATTTTGCATCAAGGGAAGCACTAACTTTCTTCTCTTCAGGCAGTATTGACTCTTAACTCCAGGACGTGACTTATGCCTGTCGTACTGAAAGCACATGACAGGCATTTTATACTCTCTCGTGCTTAACGTCCCTAACAACCCTGTAGGAAAAGAATTACTACTGCAATTTTACAAACCAGAAACCACGGCTTGGAAAGGTTAAATTACTGTCCAAAGCCACATAGAAGGTGTTAACTCTAATTTTGGAGAATGAGGATAATGCTTAATAACCTTGACTATTCAAAATTTATGCACAAGTTGCTGTCAATAACTATTAAAAAGAATGAGCTGTCTTGTATCTGAGGATGGACAACTTGACACTTTTAGATTTCTTCAACATCATCTGAGTGTGTGTGTGTGTGCATGTGCGTTATTTCATTTTCACGCTGCTGATTGATAAAACATACCCAAGACTGGGTAATTTATGATGAAAAAGAGGTTTAGTGGGCTTACAGTTCCACGTGGATGGGGAGGCTTCACAATCATGGCAGAAGGCAAAAGGCACATCTTATATTGGCAGCAGGCAGAGAGAATGAGAAACAAGCAGAAGGCGGCCCTTATAAAAGCATCAGATCTCATGAGATTGATTCACTACCATGAGAACACAATGGGGAAAACTACCACTTTGACTCAATTATCTCCCACCAAGTCCCTCCTACAACATATAGGAATTATGGCAGCTACAGTTCAAGATGAAATTTGGGTGGGGACACAGCCAAACCATATTGGTGTGTGTGTATGTTCATTTAATGTCAACAGGTGGTCTGGTGTACTTGTTAAGAGCTTAGACTCTGGAACTCACTCCCTGGTTCAAATCCCATCTTTATCTTATACTCACTATATGTAACCTAGCCTTGTAACTGTGAACAAATTAATCACCGTGCCTTAGTTTCCTCATCTGAAAATCGGAATGAGGATAGTGACGGTATTTGTCTTGTGGGTCTATTGGGTCAGCTGAGCTAACATAGGTTAAGTGCTTAGAACATATCCAGCATCTGGTTAGTGCTACCACTACTATTAATGTATGGAATGTTCCTCATATATCCCAAATAATAAAGATATATATTACTTTTATTCCCTGTTTGTGCTGTCCTGAAAAACATAATGAAGCACATACTTGCCAATCATTTCTCCCTAAGCACAATCCTTCAATAAAGTCCTTGTCCTTGCCCAAGTTGGAAAATCTTTTTGATCATTACTCAAACATTAGAAATATTTTTCCAAGTGCAGTATCAGCTTCTACACAGGAGTTGTTTGGGAGCTATGTCACGAGATACCATCACATCCATGTGGAGGAAGTGGCTTCATCCTGGCCCAGAGGGATCACGATAAGATCCTTCACTGTCAGCAAGAATAATTACAAAGCCTTCAGCGTAACTGCCATTTCATTGCATTGTGCAATTTTAAAAATTCTGTTCACTCTTAACTGATCCCTTAGTTTCTATCCAGGGTTCACTTAGCAGAACTGACTTGTCTAGAGGAGAGGCCTGTTTGTTTTCCAAAAGCAAAATGCACTTCTGTCCCAGAGCCTCCATCCTGCCCCCACCATCCTCGTCATCTTCCTCCACATAGCCTCTCTGAAGAAAATGCAATGGAGCCTGGCTTTTCAGCATCACCAAGACCATTTTAGCATTCTGCTCTAATGCAAGGAATGGGCCTCATCAGATTCCCACTTTACTAACATGAGATGGAACAATCAGCAACCCAGCATTCTGTGATCAAAACAGCAAAGGCAGTTGATGAGAAGTGAAAGCAACACAAAAGTTAGAGGAAGTTTCCCTCTAACCCCATCACAACGGAGCGGAGTAAGCTCAGTGAAGAAAGTGGGAACAGTGTTCGAGCCATGTGAGCACCCTCACCATTGTTCAAACAGGATTTCTCTGGTCTGTTTTGTGCTACACACAAAACAATTTAATTGTTAATTAGGCTTCAGTTCTTTCCAACTTACACCGTATAGTGTCCATTGGGAGTCACTTGGTATAGGATGGATCAGCTACAATTAGGCTTAGTGGCAAATGATATAAAGTGTACATTAACAGTTGTTTAAATTAGCTAAAAGAGCCAGGAGCAGTGGCTCACACCTGTAACCCAGCACTTTGGGAGGCCGAGGCAGTGGATCACCTGAGGTCAGGAGTTCAAGACCAGCCTAGCCAACATGGAAAAATCTCGTCTCTACTAAAAATATAAACATTAGTCAGGCATGGTGGCACACACCTGTAATTCCAGCTACTCAGGAGGCTGAGGCAGAAGAATCTCTTGAATCCAGAAGGCAGAGGTTGCAGAGAGTTGAGATCACGGCACTGCACTCCAGCCTGGGTGACAAGGCAAAGCTCCGCAAGACTCTGTATCAAAAATAAATAAATAAATAAACTAACTAACTAACTAAAAGCACATTTTCTCTTTTCTAACAAAAGTAGTCCAGGACCTGTATTGCTTTCCATAGGACCAGGATCTCAGCTCTTTCTGGCATTTTGCTCCATCGTGATTCACCTTATGGTCCAAGGTGCTGCTAGATCTCCAACCGTCATTTAAATCTCAGTCAACTGGAAGGAGCTAAGCCAGAAGAAGGGACAAAAAAAATGTATGTTAGCTTCTCACAAACAAATTTTCTGGAGGCTCCCCTGTGTCCTCTGCTTAATCTTCTTCATTAACATGGAGTTGCCAGAGACTGTAATGAATAGATATCTGGTCCAATGGACCCTACACAGAAACACACACATGTAATTATAGATTCTTGTCCCCAGAGCAGAGAAGGTAGGCATCCTCTCTTTTTGAGAGTCCTGCCTTAGCCAACCATCCTCTCTTATGGTGCTAGACATCACCCACACAGAGGCTGGCAGCCTCTTTAGAGCCTGTGTTAAGGCTAGAATTTTCTTTCTTCCTTTCTCTCTTTTTAAATTAAAATAGACTTGCTTGGATCTTAAAACAGACTTTGGATTATTACAGAAACTTCGTTTGGGTATTCTCTTCTTGAGGCTATTGTCTTACCTTTCTTTTTTTTCCTTTCTTTTTTTATTATACTTTAAGTTCTGGGGTACATGTGCAGATCATGCAGGTTTGTTGCATAGGTATACATATGCCATGGTGGTTTGCTGCATCCATCCCCCTGTCATCTACCTTAGGTATTTCTCCTAATGTTATCCCTCCCTAATCCTCCCACCCCCTGCTATCCCTCCTCTAGCCCCTTCCCCACTCCCCAACAGGCCCCAGTGTGTGATGTTCCCCTCCCTGTGTCCCTGTCTTCTCATTGTTCAACACCCACTTATGAGTGAGAACATGCAGTGTTTGGTTTTCTGTTCTTGCGTCAGTTTGCTGAGAATGATGGTTTCCAGCTTCATCCATGTCCCTACAAAGGACATGAATTCATCCTTTTTTATGGCTGCATAGTTTTCCATTGTGTATATGTGCCACATTTTCTTCATCCAGTCTGTCATTGATGGGCATTTGGGTTGGTTCCAAGTCTTTGCTGTTGTAAACAGTGCCACAATGAACATGTGTGCATGTGTCTTTATAACAGAACGATTTATAATCCTTTGTGTATATACCCAGTAATGGGATTGCTGGGTCAAATGGAATTTCTATTTCTAGGTCCTTGAGGAATCGCCACACTGTCTTCCACAATGGTTGAACTAATTTACACTCCCACCAACAGTGTAAAAGCATTCCTATTTCTCCACATCCTCTCCAGCATCTGTTTTTGACAATAATAATTTTAA